>VBVR01001253.1:0-13305 GCA_011638315.1 Tetramorium parvispinum | reverse complement strand
GCAGAAACGAGAATCCAAGGAGACCCAAGTACATAAAATCTGGCACCATTTTACATAAGCCAAATCTAGGGGAGTTAGCAGTCTAGTATATATAGAAGTCTGTGGACCTAGCATCCGCGCCAAACATGGATGTAAAACTACGTAGGCACATCCATTTTCCGACACAGTCGATAAATCGCTTTTTGGTGTGTGTCCGTGGTAAATCCCCTTTTCGAAACTGTCGATCAATCGCGCTTTGCATATGGTATATATCATCCGTGCTACATCCGCTTTTGATCACTGTCGATAAATCACTAATTCTTGTATATTATACATATGTATAATATTATGCTGTACGTGCATCTATTAGCGTTTTCGACTGAGCCAGGTTAACCCAACTGATGATTTTCCGTGTAGCGCAATTTACAAAAACTTTGTACCAACAATCCGAAATTTCTTGAAACGAGACGACGTAACGCCTTGCGCATTGTGATACGATTGTAATAGAAAGAAAAAATAAAGATGGTATTATAGGATAGAAGAATTAAATTAGAAGAATAGAAATATTAAATATAAAGCCATCACTGAATCAGAAAATCTTGTAGGCGTGATCAAATATTCTGGTTCGTGTAATAGAACTCAATACTTTATAATTTGTAATATTATAAACCAGAATATTTGATCATGTCTACAAGATTTTTAACCTGAATTCATCCGTTTTTTAACCAGAATTTTTTTCAGTGTTGTATTTTTCTTATGACGTTAGAATTTGGTTCGAGATGAACCGAAAGGCTTTATGTTTAATATTTATTTCTACTAATGTTTTATTTATTGTGCGCAGGGTCTAAGAGTAAGAACCTTACAGTAGCAATAATGATTAATTCGTTCAATGTTTATAAAATTAGCTACGATCTACTCTACCTGAGAAGTTTCACATTTTTAGAGCGATAGAACGATCGGAATTATGCTAGAAATTAAGAGATACTCGCGTACATTGTTAAAATTAAGAATCGGTAAAGACATTTTTATTAATTCACAACGACATCGGACTTTTTCATCGTTTTAATCTCGCATGTCACAAACAGATCTCGATTGCACTCGCGGACTATAACGCTGAGAAAAAAGAGAGAGGAACAACAAGACAAATGTACTTTCACAGTTTTTTTTTTACATTCAATCGTCTAGATTCAATGATTGCGATAAACATTAAAACCTGAAAACTGCCAGCGTCTCTCCATATTCGCGCCGATGCCGAACAATTCCTGTTTGAAGACCTGTGGAAAGCGCTGCATTAAAACTTCAACTTCGTTCGGTTTAATGCCGGGCTCCATTTTCTGCAGATAGGACCATAAATAATCCACACTCGCGCCGAACGGGTGAATGTGCAGAAATGTCGCTATAAGTCCTGCAATATGTTGTATATTAGCAAGTTAACATTGTGAAATTGTTTTAAAGTCATTCTGAATTAATTCTGAAAATGCTGGTGTTACCGATAAGTTTGGCATCCTTCTGGGTTACTTGCACGAAGTTGGAGGTAAGAATGTGTTGCTTGGGTGTGCGTGGCTCTTCGCTAATATCGTCATCCTTGTCGAGGGTGATAATCTCGCTCTCCCTAGGCTCTTCCTTCTTCGTGGCGTTTAGCTTCACGGTCAAGTCCTTGATCTTCTGATCGTCTTGCGCCTGCTGCTTACGCGACTGCATCAACTGTTCCTGCATACCCTTCAACGTTTGCTGCAGCATCTTCATCTGCTTCTCCTTCGCCTCCAATTCGGCTTTCGTTTCCGATTTCAAGAGATCCACCTGTGAAAATTGTGAATTAAAAATTGTTTTCGAAAAATCCTCCTGGCGATCATCAAATCACGTCGCCTTGATACACACTTCGTTCTTATATGCTTCCAACTGGCATCTCAGACTGTCGTTCTCCTCTTTGAGACTCTGCAGCCTCTCAACGTCCTCCTGATTGCCGTCCAATTGATTGCGCGTTTTCTTACGTTGAGGTTCCTCCTCCGAGTCCGACACATCCATCTCACCCTCGCCTTCAATCAGGCTGTCTTCCAGTTGTACCGCTTTAATTTCCTGTCATTACGAATAGCGAAAATTATTAAGTGCTCCGAATCGTGGCCGTCACTTTCTCACACAAATGCATGCAAAGTATGTAATTTCCTATCTGCCGTTCAAACAACAGTATTTAAATACACCCCTAAACGTGGCTGGTTCTATTGATTTTTTTTTTACTGATCTCTTTTATGTACACGTACAGTTTCGTACATTTCTGTAATTCAGAGTTTAGGCGCGATATACCACATATGATTTTGTCTCCGTTTTTATTACGGTCGTGATTCCGGGATTTTGTTCGTCTTTTCGGTACGCGTTTGGGCTTACCTGATTGTAAGAAGCAGTTGCACAGTTGCTCTGAAGTACAGAAATAACAAATAATGTATATATCGAGTAACGCTGTTCGAAAAAGAGTGAGGCAAATCCATGCTGGATAGTCTGTAGTTGCTTTTCGATCCGAAAGTGCTAATCTCGTATTACCTTCTGTTCCATATGTTGTTCTTAATGTTGTGCGTGTTGCCGACAGGATTTATCTGCCATACTGTCACGGCATTCCACGATAAAGTATCGAATTGTAAGGCACGGAGGTGAAGCGTGTGTCTGACCGATTTCTTTTTTAAATAACAGGCGATTTCGGGGTTCTTTTCTCAATTGTCACTTACCTGTGGTACCTTAGAAATACAATTTGCAAAACGAGCGTGTTTTGGAGATATGGTCGTGCAAAACGCGCAGAGAGGAGCATATTGCGACAGAGAAAAGTTCTGAGATTGCTTTTAAAAAGTCACGGCAAGAGAGAAAGAGCAAGTATAGAGAAGACACGCTACCAGCATGTGAGAGTGCATTTACATACATACCGAGGATTGTTTCTTCCACATCTCGATGTTCTTCCGCTGCGCCTTAGTGAAGTGATCCCAGACCTTCTTGTGGCTGGCCGCAGTAAAGACTCGTTCGATCTGACTGACTGTTGATGACATGTGGTCGCATGTTGCATACAAAAAAACACAACAAATCCACCGTTGGTATACCTTTTGCTTGAAACTCTAAGCTCGGTAGTTTCGACTATGCTTTTTTAGTACTCATTACGCATACACGTTATGTTAAACGTTTAGCTATATCGTGAATATTCCTCGAACGGGAACACGGAATCTCTCGGTCCCTCCTTTAATAATCGGAGCATGTTTTTCGTACGTTTGTACAGCTAGCGGAGTCTCATGGAGTCTCACGATTGTGCCGAGTGTTGGAGCGCATCTAATCTAACGTAAACGTTGGTTTCACCAAACATTCCGCTCTCATTGTTCGCCTTTCCACCATACTGCGGATAATGTAACCCCGAAGACTTGCAATCCGCGGACTTCCTATGTCAAGGACTATTTTGAACAGCAAGGAATACAATCTCATTAAACGTTTGTCGTATTGTACAATATACATATGCATAAACACTTGATAATGAGAATTATATAAAGATATAAAATTCAATTTCAGTACAGTTCAAAATAATCTTTTAACAATGGATGCCCAGCCCATCACCCTTACTCCTTAGCATTGCCAAGCATGCAACTTTCAAGTACACTATGACTCTATGAGATAGAATTTGCGATAGAATCGCCTTCGTTCATCTCGCTTTTGTTGGATCCTAGTCCGAGAAGATAGGATTTTTTCACCCACCTTATCCTCGCCTACTATCTCTGATCCTTCCTACCGAGCCGCCTCCAATCGTGCATTGACCACAAACAGAATTCATAGACGGATTCGCCATGATACACGTTGAGAGATTGCTAAAGTTAGTGACGAGACAGAGAAATACTTGGTCGTACGTATCAAGAGTAGGTTTTACATCAAGCGTATCACTTGATATGCAAAAGCCGGCTTTCGGAATATCATACGTCGAGATCGACAAGCTTAACATTTGATTTGGCTTTGATACCTGATTACAATCGGTTGCCGTACCTTAATGTCATGAATCGTTTATTCTTAATTATCACGTAACGATGTAACGTACCTTCGTAACTGCTATAAGAAAAATCTCTGCTTTTTATTGGTACTCAATACTCGTGGCACAAGGATTCGTCATACACACAGTGTGAAGAACGCAGCGATACCGCTGTTGTTACTTTTAAGATTACGAAACGAGATTATCACGATTTTTCTTGCGTTTACTATATCCAAATAAGGATTTCCTCTATTGGTTGCTGGGCCTATTTATGCCAGAGTGAAACTTACCAGCCAATTGCGGATTTTCTTAGCGCACACGAAATATGTACGATAGTATGGAGCTATCTTAAAGATAGGAAAGTAAGAAAGCAAATGTAAACGTACATTGTATGAGGAGTCCTTGCATTCTTCCTTTCATTACTTCTTTGGCTTTTTGCAGCTCCTCCTCGTAAGCGGCCTTCTCCGTCAGCAGCCGTCGCACGTGAGAGTTTGTTGATTGTATCATAGAGTAGAAGATATTGGCGTTACGTTTGATGCAATCTCCTCGTTCCAACCACGTTACAACAATCTGTAATATACATTGGGATACATTATTAAAATACTGAGAAATTGGAAAGTAAAGTGTTATTAGGATTGCTCACTTGTACTGCTTTCATAAACGTATCATCCTGTTTAATCTTTTCGCAGATATTCGATGCCTCGTGATCCGTATAATGCACTACCGGAGGCGGACTCGACGGTGGCCTCTGTCTCTCCTTTTCCACTCTTTCCCTATGTCGTTGTTCCCTTTGCAATTGTCGTTGTCTGCATTCCCATTCGTATTGATCGTCTCTAGCCTAAAACCATTATCAATTATTATCGATTGGATACTGTGTAACATTAGATAAACAATTTCCAAGAAGTGACAAACCTGAGCAAAATCTACATGGAGTCTACCGGTATTTGCCGGTTCTCCACTGGATCCTATTCTTACTCTATAGCCCGATAGATAGATCGCTGCATCGACGCTAGCTTCCAAAACAAAGCGTATGTGACAGAAGTTCTTCTTAGAAAGACGCAAAGTAGTTATCTCTCCACACCGTTCGAAGATTTCCTGTATTATAGCTTCGGTAATGTTTTCCGGTAAGCCTGCGCAAACAGTGCGATTATGTAGAAATGCACATCTTGGAGTAATTTGTTTATTATTCGGCGCAACGTTTACCTCCCACGAAAATTGTTCTACATCCCGGTGGCCTCTCGCGCGTAGTGGGCGGTGGAGCGTTCGGGTTTGGCGGGAACAACACGCAGCTCTTACAGTGTATGATTTCTTTGGTACCCTGGGGCGTCATCGGCGGCGGTGGCAAGCTCGCGGTCATTATTTGCGCCGCGTCCGTCATGATCTGCTCGGCGCCCAATATCTGAGCGCCTATCATGCTGCCGTCGTGTGACATCATACCCATACCCATTGGATTGTAACCGTGCGTGTGGCTCATGTGCGGGCCCAGAGCCATCTCGCCCATCATGGGCGCCATCGGGCCCATGGGACCCATACCCATCATAGGATAACCCACTCCCATCCCCCAGACACCTGCGGCAGGCTCCATCTGCGTGCCTATGCTCGGCGCGTTGCCTGAATTCGTTGACGATAGAACTTCGTTGCTGTTAGAATTGTTCACGTGATTGCTGCTATTTTTAGAGGAATTCCCATTGTTTCTCTCCTCGACTCTTCGATCGTCCCTTCGATCTCGCTCGTTCCTCTCCTCCCTCCTGTCCCGGTCTCTATCGCGCCTGTCGCTGCGTTCTCCCCTCGACCTTTCGCAAGATAATGCACAAGCTATAACTATAGATTCACAGATAGATTGTACAAAATTATAATAATTATTACAAGTGATTAATGGAAGAGATTTGAATCTCCATTCCACATATATTTTAATTTTCAGTAGAAAGTCACAGAGGAACTTTACAGATCTAGGTGATGTTAGGAACTGTTATAGCCCTGTCCATCCATCTTGTTCCGGCTGTTTTCCAGCTAAGACACACAGCGTTCCACCGGCTGGATTCTGTAAAGCGCATATGCGTGCATTTTTCTGTAGTAAACATTATGGATACCATAGATACATGCGCACATATGGAACGTTATGTGTCTTAGCTAGAAAACAGCCACTATTACTATTAATTTTTTTTTCTACATTAGTAAAGACAAACGAAATGGAGGAAATGGAGCGTCACCTTCTGTTGTTGTCTCGCGCCTCGCGACTATCCCTGTTCTCCCGATCCCTCCTATTGTCATTCTTGTCGCTTCTCCTGTCACTGTTGTCGTCTGAAGTTTCCCGCACTACCGGGGGCTGATTCTTATTCGTACTGAACTCTAGGGGCGAGTCGTTCATGCCAGGCAGTGGTATGGGCGGTGGTGGGAGCGGCGGGAAACCTTGACCCGCTAATTCCATAAAGCTCTGTGGTCCCGCAATAGGGCCCAACGGACCTATTGGTCCCATGCCTGCGACGTGCACGTCGTTAGTAAAAGAATGTGAGAATGTGGGATCGATTTGGAGGAGGGCGCGAACGGTAAACGGAGTAAACGATTATATAGATTATAGAGAAATCGGTTGTCGCTCACCCATGGGCGGCATTGCGGTTGCCGGTACCCCGGGGAAGTTGTAAGCCATCTCTCGCGCGATAACCTCCGAGTTCCGTCCGCACAGGAGGTGAGAGGCGAGAGGCACAACGGAAGTAAACACACCGCTGCGAGATACTCCGCTCGTTGTCGTCCAAGTCGCGGAGATGGCGGCGGTTAATATACAGGGTGGCTGTAATCAGAAGTGATTATGCGGCGTGGGGACGCTACTCGCGCGAGCGCGACAGATGGCGCCACCGCCGCTGCTGTTGCTACTGCTGCTGCTCGTTACCTCAAGTGCTCATTTCATATCATCACGTTTGTTTGTTATCATTAAATACATGATAAAAAAAGTTATCGTAGAAACGAGGCTCCGACATTCACTGCCAGTGAATCTTCTGAAAATTTCTAGTTTATATAACGACGCTAACTATAGATTTTCAGTACTGGCAGTGAAGATCAGTAGAACATAACCACAGTTAGAATGGAGTCAGCCAGGAGTAACACAAGTTCAATTTAGTTATGAAAAACTATGGAAACTACGTTAAAGTATCATATAAAATCTATATTGACAAAGAAAAAAATTCACTATATTCATTTTCTAAAAAGTTATATTATGCATTTACACAATGCATTTGGCGCAAATCACTTTAAATAGTAAATTATTATATCACACTATTACAGCAATTTTCATTCTTATAAAAGAGTACATTTTATTATTTATGAATGAGTTATAAGATTTGTAACAATCAACCTATGTGACTCAGAGTCTCCTCTATGCCATGTTAAAACTGTTTCCATGTGTCAATTCAGTCTAGTTACAATTTATTATTTGTTGTTAACATATATGCATAATATAGTATATACATATTATCTTATAGATATAATTAAAAATATAATTATATCAGACTTCGTAATAGGTGTGTTAGATAGCTAGGAAATTCAGGTTTCAATTAAAATGCATTATAAAATAGTAGCAACCTATCATTTTATCTATTTAAAAACATATTGAATACATGTGCACATCGATATAATCAACATAAGAAAACAAAAAAATCAGTCTCAAATAAAAAATATTTTGTTCGAACATGAGTTGGAGTAAATATATTCATATAAAATACATAATTGCATTAAAATGATGAAAAAAGGAATTAATTATGACAATAATTTTGCACAGTTAAGAAAGAGATATTTATAATATTTGGTAGACATACAATTAAATATTCTATAATAATTTTGTAAGAAGTAGGTATTTTGTAAGAATTATATAATTATATAATTTATGATTTGAAAAATTAGTTATCTAGAATTGCACAATATGTGTTTTATATAAATTGTTATGCTATTTAATAATAAATATCTCTTTATCTTACATTTACTCTCACTGTTTCATTCTTTTTATTTTTACAAAAAAACGAATAAAAATTATAGAAAATGTTTATACAAAAAAATGTTCATATCTAATCTAATGCTTATATCTTATAATATTAATAGGAATGGCTACAATTTGTTCTGATTTTATTTTTATTGAATTATATTTCAATAATATTAATTATTAATATTCGCAACAAATAATTTTAATACATAATTTTGAACGTATATTATTGCACATAATACTATAGGTACACAAATATATTATATACGTTTATGAAAATTCATTATCAGTAATTTTTTTACAAAGACTATTTTATTATAAATGTGCTTGTTCGTTATGACTATTTAAAATGTTTTCTAACACTTAGCCATCTATTTAGACTGCAGGACAGGATGCATATTTGTCCTACGCTGAATATTCAACCAGAACCCATTCTCCGGTATCATCACCAGACTCTTGCGGAATTTTATTGGAGACGGAGTTTTCATGGAAGGTTTCAACTCGCATTGCGCTAATAAGTGAAACAACAAGACTTTAACTTCCAGCAAGCCAAATCTGTTGGCTATGCACATTCTTGGACCTGATCCGAATGGGATGTAATACGAGCAATTGTGGTGGTTGTTATCCAAAAATCTTTCTGGAGAAAATGTCTCCGGATTATCGAAGTACTTTTCATCACGATGAATTGAGAGAACCGGAACCCAAAAAACCTGACCCTTCTTCACGACGAAAGGTTTCTCATTCGGCAATGCGGGTGGTAATTCATAAGATTTTTCGGATAGCCTTTCCAAGAAGGCGACTGGCGGATATAATCTGAGAGCCTCGCTTATCACCGCATCTAAATATTCGAGCTGGTTAATGGCATCGTAAGACACTTCTCCTTTCGACTCCTCCAAAACCTGGTCGATCTCCTGCTGCAATCTGGCCTGAACTTCCGGATTGGCTGCGATTTCGTGAGCTGCGAAGCACATCGCGGTTGAGGTGGTATCGAAGCCACCGAAGAAAAAGATGAACGCTTGCGCAGTCATGTCGTCGATGTCCAGTTCTCTACGACCTTCCTTGCCTCTGATGTCCATCATTAATTGTAACATATCCGGCCGCGTAATGTGCTCTGCATCACGAGTAGCGATTGTAGTTTCTACAATGTTCTTGAAGAAGTTGGTCACGCGATCGCTTATAAGCTTCATACTGAAAACTCGCCCGAGACTCGGAAAGGATCTAAGTAACAGAAATTTTACGGAGCGAATCCCTCCAAAGAAACTAGTTGCTTCCTTGCCATAAACATAGAACTTGTTTGTTGGATCCTTCATAGAGTCGACCTTGATCCCGAAAGCACATGTGGCGATGACATCAGTTGTATATTTAGCGAAGGCGTCTTTCGTGTTTATCTCCCTTTTATCTGCTGGCAATGCCGATAGAAATTTAGTAAACTCCATAGCACATTCCGACATCAGGGTGAACATCATTTTCATCTTGCTGGATGTAAAAGAGGGACTTAATAGAGTCCTCACGTTCCGCCATTTTTCTCCTTTAAGAGAAAACAAATTTTTACCAAGTAAAGGATCGTTGAGACTGTCAAAACCACGACGATCTGGAAATGTTTCGAAATTCTTGACAAGGATAGTCTTGATGAGTTCTGGATCGCGAAGCAAGACTACTGGAGTTGTCGTGGCGTAGAATCCAAGATACTTTGCGTCTAGATTGAAATTATATAACGCCGGAAGGAAGTCAAAGAATGATCTTCGTTGAAATATAATCGCTAGTATGGATCCTAATACTGAAGTAGGCGGTACGTGCAGAATACCATTTCTTTTAAAGAAATTAAACTTTTTAAAAAGATAATGAGAACCGATCGCACCGATCACTATCGATAACAATATCGTCCAATATTCCATGGTGAATGTTATTTGAGAAAATGTAAAGAGATTTCCTCGTAAATTTCACACTTGTGGTACAGTACGGCTTACAGTGATACTGTCGATGCGACGCGTTGCAGACAACTGTTTGTGCACCAGCTTCTTATCACATAATATACATACGTATTAGTCATCTTTCTGACGTTCTGATGCAAAAGTTTTCAAGCTGACGCTATGTAGGATTAATCATTGACACTTTGTTCGATATCAATTGATAAATCTTGATTAATTCTATTAATTATAATTGATGCAATATACAATGTTAATATAACATTTTAACATGTAGCTATTTGTTATGTATATACTAGCTGTTTGCATATGTACCTAACTTATACAGATATGTAAAATTAAACTGCTTACGTAATCCGTAAAAGAAAATTAAAAGAGCATAAATCAATTTGCATAATTCGATTGTATAATCAAAAAGCACGGTAGTGTCTCGAGCGCCAAGTTACGCGCAACTGAGCGCCGAGACGCTGCCGTGCCTCTTCTACGCGAGAAAATAACGAAATAAAAAAAATCAAAATGGGTTTTAAAGAGTAATGTATTAACTTCGAAAGCCCAAGTCGCACCATCTGGATTCCACGTTCTACCTGTTCCACGTGCTCTTGTTTGCACATGAAATTTTATGACATGAGAAAATAAAGAAAAACACCCAGTAAAAGTCAGTATTTTTTTAGACTGAAAATTTATTGTTAAAGTTGAATGTTTGCCGTTTAATTTGCCTTTTTTTGTTATTGTACGATGATTGATTGCCGAGATATGAGTCTTCGAATTTGAAAATGCCATTTTTTCGATAAACGTCAATAACTTGGTAAGAAAAAATCGTAGAGGGTCGTATAAAAAACGAAATTAAAGCTTAAGAATTAAGCTTTTGAGACCAATAGGTTTCATTTACGAAAAAAATTTATCTTCGCCCATGCAGTTAAACAAACACGAAGAAAAAATTTTTTAATTTCCCAATTTTTCTTTTTACTCAAAATTTTTTTGAAATTTAATAAAAATTTGAAATTATGACATAATCTTTGAAAAGTAGACATTCTGCCCTTCAATTTGCTCTGTGGTATTGTTTTCTATGACCATTATTCGCAAAGTTACAGTAGTTTGAACTTTACACTTTTTTTCTGAAAAAATTAGGTGTTCCCTTAATTTTGTTCCGGAGTGTATATCAGTGCGCTGTCTACTATAGACCAAACACACGCTCACTTGTCTATTTATCGCGTATAAAAAAAACATGAATTAATAAGTTAGATATTAGTAAACATAGATAGAAATATTTGCTGCATAAAAATTGCATGGTAAAATTTTCGTTCAAATACAAAAAATAATATTATTACAGGTAGAGCGGGAGATCGGGCTGTTCGTGAAGCTCAAGTGTTTGATGCACGTGGACGAGAGTACGAAGGAAGTCGTGGGCAAAGAGTTGACGCAATGCGAGCCCGTGATAATCGAGTCCATGATGGGCAGGCAGAAGAATGAAGACAGCCAGTCCTTGTTGGCAGACATTTCCGACAACAAGGATTCGTCACCCGGTTCCGTGAACAGCAATCCCCAACTGTACCAGTTGAATCCGTCCCGATTGTCCATCATGTCGACGATCAGCTCGTCCAGCTCTGGTTCTTTGGCGTCCAGCGCTGCTTCTTTGGCGATAAAACTTGCCACAAAAATTACCGCGCACCCTTTCTCGATTCCGACCGGCCCGGCGAAGCACGCAAAGAAATCTTTCCAAGACGTGCTGTCGACATCGGTGGACAAGCAGCCGTCGGACGAGCTCTACGATCGTCTGACGCGCGAGTGGAAGAATCATCGCTTGCTCACAACAACGATCTTGCATTACGTGAATACCGAACTGGGCAATCTCACGACTACCACGACTCCCATTACAGCCACGACTTCCACGGTGATTGATGCTTTCGCGAACGTGAGCAACGAGCGGCTGGATGATCATCATCATCTGGAAAAAAATATGCGCTCGTCAACGCCGTCGGATCAACTCATGAATGTGAAAATGGAATTACCTGACACGCCAAAGAATACAAGCAAGAGCAAAGCCATAAAGAGACCGAGAAGCAAAATGACAAAGTCGAACGCTGCGCAGATCAACTGCGAGAATGGTACCAACGATATTCCAAACGAGCCGACGCTGCATACGTCCGCTACGGAGACAGATACACCGATCAGAAAGAAGAGCAAGATGGAGAACACGAAGAACAAGCTACCGATGAGCGACACGGACGTTCTGGCGAATTCGTCCCTGCGAAGCGAATCCCTGGTCGACGAACTGATCGGTAAGAACGTGTTCGCCAAATGGTCGGACAACACTTACTATCCCGGCACGGTAAGTGATTGGCTGAAAGGAAAGTACAAGGTGAACTTCTTCGACGGCCAAAGCAAGACGCTCATACCCGAATTCGTGATACCGATACCAAAGTTTCTTAGAAAGGGCCTGTCTGTGTTCGCAACCACGGAGACCGATAAGAACAATTACTATGGTGCCTGTGGCGTCATTGTCAACGTTGAGACGTCGGACGACGACAACACGTACTACACGGTGGAGACCGATGAGGGCGAGCAATTGCGCGTGCAAATACAAAACATTTACTTGTCCGCCGATCAGGCGCAATTTCTCAAGGAGGAAATGAACTCGACAGACAAGAGTTGCCTGCCGAGCACGCCGAAGGCGCTCGCCCAGGTGACTCTGGACAACGTGATTGATGGCAAGCGACGCTCCAAGAGAATTGGCACGCCGCTCTTTTCGTCTCCCAAGTCTAGGAGCAACGTAGCCAGTACTTCGACCAGTAAAACCAAATCGGAACCCTCGGGATCCGGCATGTCTGCGAAGAAGCCAAAGAAGCAGAGCGCATCGGAGAACGACGGGATGTCGAGCGACTCAAATGTTGAATCCACTCAGATACAAGACATACATGTTTTAAGAGGCGTGCAGAAGGAGACAATCGGCACGCCGTACGAGCACATGAAAGGACCGCAGAGTAGAATCAAGAGCAAGTCACGTAGCAAGAAGAAGATGGAAGATCCACATATGATTGCGACTCTTGGTCCGATTCCAACGAATTCCAACCTCTTCAAGGGCATGTCGTTCATCCTTACTTGCGCATCCTTAGAAACACTGCCCAGGTATATTCTTCTTTTATTTATTTATTTAATAACACAGCACCACAAAAAAAAAGTGGTCTGTGCGGCGGACCAGACCAGTATATCCTTATGTATTTTGACCCTCTGAATCCGAATCCGAGGTCAGAATTGTCAGTTGAGGTCAGATTTTATTTCTACAACCTAATTCTAACTTAACCTCATATCTATTATTCATCAGCTCATTGGTCTGTACGGCGGACCAGACCAGTATATTCTTATGTATTTTGACCCTCTGAATCCGAATCCGAAGTCAGAATTGTCAGTTGAGGTCAGGTTTTGTTTCTATAACCTAATTCTAACTG
>VBVR01001252.1:0-32579 GCA_011638315.1 Tetramorium parvispinum | reverse complement strand
AATTACTCAATGCGCTCATATGCCACTCACGAAAATACTATTAATTACCATGATGAGCAAATTAACTGTCAGACTGTGATGCTCATCATTTGGTATGATACTTTCTAAAAGTTCAAAATTAATTAAGCTCTAATATATATAAGCTCTCTTGCAAACGCGATTCTGTGAAGACGAATGCAATGTGTTGAATGATTTTACTACATTATGGTTAATTATTAGTTCGTGAAACTAATTATTTAATAGGTAATTCTTTATATTTATATATAAATATATATTATATTACAATAATTACATTGTTAATACCAGTTCTACATCTTAATTACATCTTCTGAAAAGAAGTTTTAACACTTGCATATATTTCTTGCATTAAATTAATGATGCAGACATTATAGCTATCTCACTTTCGTTTTTACTTATTTTATTTATATAATAATAAAAATATGGAGCATATTCATATATATATATATATATATAGTCATTATCAATATATAGTTGAAATCAATTGTACTACATATTTTTCACTTTCTGTGCTGTATTTGAGAAAACTGATTTAGACTCGTGTTCTAGATTGACTATTTATGAAATATTACTACTGTCTGACTACAAACTGTTTGCACTACCTGTATTTGACTGTGCTGTACTGTAATCCATTTAGTCCTATTATCAGATGCTTTAATTCTACAATGGATTATAACTTTCAAAGAGCAAGTGCAGATTAACAATTGGATTTCATTTTCATGATTTATTAAAATTATATAATATTATTTCTTTTGAAAAATTAAGAAAAAGAATTAATATATCGTTAAAAAATATTACTTGTTAAGGATTATTAATTCAGATTTTTATATGTAAAATAGCCTCTGTTTTCACTTTCTTCCATCACAGAAACTATGCGTCATGATATATCAGTGCCTACGTACAGCACATTTATAAACTATTCACGATATTGCCAGGGAAGCGACAAACGGCGCAATTTCATATTCTACAGTAGCAAGCGATGGCAAGCGCGATATCAAAATAGCGGAATAGTAATTGAACGATGCCAGATACACAATCTGATCTTACTGGATCTCTTCTGTCATAGCGCGGACCAACACATATACGAATCAGTCGCACGCGCGCTTTACGGCGCTCGATGTAAACGACGTCAGTCGTAATCCCAGATGGCCGCGCGAGTGTTCGGGATATTACCTGCGCCGCCCGTAACACCGTGTAATTGCATTACTGGAGTTTTCATTTCGTGTTGCATACACAGATATAACAGTTTCTTCTGTTCCAATCTCTCGCGCCCGGTTTGCGGTTATTAAAGCGAGAAACTTGGTTTACTATTACCCAAGAGATTTTAATTATTGTAAACCTTTAAGTGATAGTTTGCGTTAATAAATTCTAAGGACATTAAATACAATGCTGTGAAATTGCATAACATATCTATAATTGATTTTTTTTTCATTTTTGTTGTTATTTATTACATCTATTATATTTATTACATCTTGATATTATTATCTTGGAGATAAATGGTGTAATAAGGTAAGTAGGTATAAACATTAATAGAATAGCTGATCAAGAAATATGGTTAAATAAGAATATATTTTTATTATAAATTTGATTTTTTAATTTAAATTAAATAAATGTTGTTTTGGAAAATATTTATGAAACATTAAAATATTACATTCTAATACTTCTAATACTTTAGTTTTACTCATAGTTTTTATCTTTATACATCTACATAAAAATAGATCTAGAAAGACATTTATTTAATAATTTTTATTACAATTATTTTCCCTTATTATTAATTTCAAGATGAAAAATCGCAAATTTATATATAATAATATAAATAAATATTTAATATAACTATTTCTTATAGGCTGGGATTAACTTCTGTAATAATTTAAAAAGTGTATCATCGATAATGGGGATTGAAAAAAATAAAGTTAAACCTAAAAATAATATTTTTATGACGCAAGCATGGACGAAAGATATGGAAAAATCACCGTCAAATATTTCGAAGTCGACGATTATATCAAAATATTTAAAATTATATTGTAAATATTCCAGTTTAAACAGTTTGAAATATCTTGCCGATACTCAAAGACCTTGGTATGAAAGGTAACATTAATCAGAATTATATTTATTTATTATAAATTATTTTATATTTACAGTGCAATTAATATGCACAAATGGATGCAGGAATTTCTTGATATTTTATTTTACTTGTATGTGCGTTGTGTCTTTATGTATTTTTATTTTACTTCTTTCTTAGCTTTTCATTTTAAAATATATTTATTAATTATTAATTATTAACTTAATTATTATCTATTTTATTTATATCTTCGAAACGCTCTGAATTATATGCATTATGCAATTATAACATTAATGTTTTACGGCAAAATTTTACTTAACTAGGATTTATCGGAATGTTCCTCGTTTAATGTAATCTTGCGCTTAGAAGCCAGTCACATAATACGATTAGCAGGTCTTTATTAAAGCAATGATAAAAGCACGCGTGCACGATTGCACATTTACAGATTCATACATTATATCAGCTTGCGCATGAGCGGAATGTATGATTAAAGTTATACAGTTTAATGACCGTATTCTAATTTTTCGCGAGATTAACGATGCCATGGTGAGTAGAGATTCTTGGATTCATAGCGGACCACATAAATCAAGTCATCCACAAATCACGAAACAAACGCGACGCGTTTCGAGAAAAGGAAGAAAAAGGAAAATAAAAAAAAAGACGTAATTCCACAAAACCGCCGGAGTCGTGTTGCGATATGGCGTCGCCAGTTGATTTAATGTAACATTACGCGTAACGTTAATAACGCCGTGCGAATTCGGTAATGAACGTGTTATGGTACAACCAGGAACAAATTGTTGCTCGATGTTGCATGACTTATATCTCGTAAATTTGTTTCTTTTATATTTCGTTAGCTTATATCTCAAATACTGTTGCCTTTAAACTTTTAAAAATAAGTAAAACAAAGAAATAAAATAATATGTTGAATTTTTAATCATATTCAAATATCGTTCCTAAATAACATAACATATTTTGCACTTGTTTATGTAATTAAATATATCTTTCAGAATTGTGTGGGTTATAATACATTTTATAATTATAACTGTTTTGCTGTTTATGATTTATTTCTCCGGTAAAGAATTTGTGACAACACCTTTAACTACTTCCGTGGAAACAGATAGTTACAAAACAACAATTTTAAATTTTCCAGGTATGAAAAGCTATTTCCTACGTATGCATGCAATATATTTATAAAGATTTACTTAGATTTCGATAGTATAAAATAGTTTATATCTATATATCTGTTTTGTAGTTAAATCTTTATCATCTATTTCCTTTGTATATTTTTAAACATCTCTTTCCAAAAATATGTTTTATTTTTTATTCTTCTATTCTGCTGTCATACATATATAATATAAAAATTTCAAATACTACATTAATATTTTATTTAATAAATATAAGTGCTTCGTACTTTAAAATAATTTTCTCTCTTCTAACTTCTTCATTTTTTCATCGCATTGAACAAAAGCGTACGTCTCGATAATTTTCAGCGATTTCCATCTGCTCGATTAACAGGATAAGTCGGCGATCCGCGATGGAACTGGCAGACAACATGTGAGCGAAATTTGTATTAAATAAACGCAAACTGCATTGACGTATATTAAACAAATGCATTCGCGTGTGCACGAACGATGGCGAGGTGCTGATACGCACATGCGGGTCCACTTCGACATTTTGAATGCGTGTAAACGTGATTTCGTCGTATCAAATTACCAATCGCACAATCGATCGAGATCGCTCGAAGTTGAGTTTCGCTGGTAGTTTAACGTGTATTATTCCGCGAATTTTCTCCGCGCGCGTTAAAACAGACACCACATTTGCCACCGCGAATCGTAAATATCTATCCACAAATATCCCGATCACCAGGTTGATCGCACGATTTATCTCTAGATTATGCTGATAAGCAGAAGTGCAAATATTTGATAATATCGACGAGATTAATATTATATTATGCCTCATAATTAATTTAGCTAAATTCCAATATTATTTACTGGATTCTTCAAATTTTCTCACGCAGCTTTTTTAAAAAATTACAATATTGTAACATTGTATCATTAAAGATGCTTTAAAAACTTTTTATCTTTTAAATTAGTTAAATGTTTATAATCAATGACAAGTGTTAGTTATACTCTCTAAAAAATGACTAACGTTGCAATAAAAGGTAATTGATCAATACATTCTAAACGAATATCGAGATCATAGATATAACAAATGATACCTATCTATTGTTGATAGATACGAAACTGTGATTGAGGACAGGGTAGTGTTCTCTATCACTAACCACAGTGGTATTTCTATTGACCAGAGAATACAGTTAACTCGCCACAATTGATACGATATATACGCGAAGTTTAATCGACCGTTTAACGCACATTGGATCCTACTTCGCTTTTTACGACGTCCAGAGTCACCTGGCACGCCGATTATCATTAATTCGGTATCGCGGATTTTCTTTGAACGCAACGAAAGCGGATCGATGCATTGCGCATTGATGAAGAGCGTAGAATCGGTGGTTACGGCTCATTTAATAGGGTGTTAATATCCTAAAATTTAACCGTTTCGCGCGATGCTACCTCGTGAACTTTCGGTCCCGCTAATGGAAGAGCCGGTCCCGGAATTGTTGATTCGGAACAGGAATCTTCAAAGTTTCATAGATAGTTCAATGCAAAACTTTCTATTCTGCTTGCGCATCGATTAGTGCCGTTATAATTTTTTAATGAACTCTAATATCGCGAGAAGATTACAAATTTCGATGAAACTAGATATATTATTAAAATATCAATTTTGACATTGTAAACTGTTTCCAATATTATCTCCATAGTTTCACAGATAAATTTCTTATGTTATTTTAAATTGATCTAATTTCTTACTTCAAGTTGTTTACTTCTTATTTTAATGTTAAATTATTAACATATAACAATTAAATGTTAAACAATTTAATGTTAAACAATTAAAGTAAAAAGATTTAGGGGAAACATGAACTGATCCGTATTTAATAAGAATTTGAAAATTTTATTTTACCTATTTTCAAGATAGAGAAATGTCTTATAATAAAAGATATGCATAGTACTGTTAAAGTTACATAAAAATTATTATATGAAATTTTTTATTAATGACTGAATAAATGCACAGGAGTTATGTAATTGCATAATAAACACAATCAGATTATCACGTATGAATTAAAGATATTTTTGAGGCATATGAATATTGTATATAATACCTTTAATTGAAAAATTAATAAAATTTTTCTTAAAATCAGTTTTAATGCAAGTCTCACAAATCATACGCTCGATGAAATTCGTGAGTTGCTGGTGCAGTTGGGCAGTCTCTACGCTTCCACTTTTGCAGTGGATATAAGACGTGGTTTAGAATTACATCGCCTTTTAAAAACTTATTACAATGGGTCCTATGATATTACGAAAATAATGAGAGAGGTATGTATGCAAACTCAACCAACATCATATTTTAAATATGATATACCAAAGTTTTATTCATAAAAACATTTTTCTTATATGTATATACAAAAATATATAAAATCTCATATTTATACATATAATTACCTAAGTGACAGTATTGAAAACTGCTTGAATTTTATTGTTAAATAGTATAATAATGGGAATTTAAATCCAAGTTTAATTTAAAATGCAAATTTCTTGAAAAGCATGATCTCGTTATTACTACCCCAATTTTTTGCGGGTATACTCCCTGCATAAATTTATCTCCAAAACTTTCTGGTTTTCTGATAATTCTAACAAATGGAAATTATTTATGCGGGCAACCGCTTACTTTATTTTTCTATGATGTAGATGTATTAAACAAATAATCTTTTTTCTGAAGTTCAATTATTATTCAAATATTATTTGCACGACATTTTACGTGTCGGTCGCCGTTGTTATCGTTCAGAAAATTGTCGGTAATTTAATGGCAACATGTGTCATGTATTTACACTTTCCAGCTGACACCGACATGTTCGGCGATGCTATTGAAATGTAAGCTGCATGGAACCTTTAGAAACTGCTCGACACTTTTTGACTTTCGTAAGACGCAAGATGGGTACTGTTGCACCTTCAATTACGCGCGTGAAAGCGACGACATTCCCGTGTGAGTATCCCGTACTTTCAGTCAATGTATTTCCGGAAAGCATACAACACGCAGTAGTTTAACCGCTTATTCGACTAGTTTATCCATGTGCAGGCAGCGCAGTAGCATGCTTTAGTATAGTGAAATGAAGCATATATCCCCTAAGGTTACCGTTATGTATGATACAAAATTGTATTATCGGTTATTTTATATTTAGTATGTCATTATTATTATTAAACCGTAAAAAAATATATTATTCTTCTTTTAACTAATTAAATATGTGTAGTTTAGAATCATATACACTTGAAAGTAGTCAAATTGATAACAATTGATTCGAAACACAAGCTATATTGCTTCCAATAAATTGCCCATGTTTGTCGATTAAATCGCAGTTTATCAATTATATCGCAGAAAAATACTGCTATTTGCTTTAATTCTCTTTGTACACGCGACGCATTATAAAGATTAACTACTGCGATCTAGAAAAGTCATCTAGAATAATTCATGAGCATTCTTTTGATCATTAACATGTGAGTAAATTTTTCTTATAACGGATATTTAATATTTATTATTTTTTATTTAAAAAAGACTTATTTAAATCAACAAATTGCAAGTTCTATTCAACTTCTAATCTTAAAAGCAAATAATCTTTTTTTATGCAAATTATGCTTTAATTAAGCAAATTAATGCTTAGAAAAATATATATTTGATAGTAAAACAACTTTATTTTAATAAAAAATTAATACCAGTGTTAAAATTTATTACATAATTTGTACGAAAAAAATGTTTATATATTTTAATTTTAACATTATCAATAAACACTGAAAAATTCCGAATGTTAATCAGCTTAAAATGTCATTAAAAAATGTGAATTATTCAATTTGGAAAATCTGTTATGGTAATACATCCTGTTATAACGTTATATGACATATAACGTTACAACAGGACATTTGTTTGAAAAATTAATGGCATTAATTATATCTTGACAGAATGAACGAAACGCTAGAAAAGATTGAGGTACACGAGGTGATGGATCTCGGAATAGAACGCGGTCTAACGGTCGTAATGGATCCAGTTTTGGATGATTATTTCTACTCAATAATGCCCATTATGGGTTGGAAGGCAAGTAGAAACGATATTACGTTACTTTTTAATAAGTCGAGAAAGCAAAACAGTGATCTCTAATATCCCACATTCCCGAGAACAATTTCATTTCGGAGCCAAAATTAAATCTGCCATTAAGGAAAAGTTATTTATCGTTTATACAAAATTAAAATCTGGAAAATCCTTCTTTTTTTTTAATTAACCAAAAGACTGCTTTGTTTAACCTAGATTCTGAGAAACTTGATAATGCATAATTACATGGAGTGTTCCTAGAATGTTTCGCTTAACTTCGTCAGCGTGTCTTGCTTATCAAGGTAATGATAAAAGTTTGACTGAATGTAAAAAACTTTTAATATTTAAAATAGTTATGAAAAGGAAATTGCTCAATCAACAGAATTTTATGGAAATAATTAATAGCCTCAATTAAATTATAGGAACTTAATTTAATTCTTTGAAACCTTAGATATATCAAAAGCATCTATGTAGAATAGATTTCTTCAGTTGTATTACTAAAAATATTTATAATAAAATAATCGATATATTATACAAATTTTATTAATTTGTAAAGAAAGAATACGTCATGGTAAGAATTTTTCGCTCTCTGATACGTAAAATTCTAATCTAACATATAATTCAGAAAACGCCTTGCATGAGAATTGCTTGGAAATATCTTCGTCTCGCGAAAACGGGTCATATTCGACTCGTAACGAGTTGTTACCACGAGTGTTGAATATGAAAAGGGGCTAATCGAGCGAAATGAAGATTTATTCTCGCAAGGCTTTATCATGCTAAAGTAGCGTTAACATTCGATTCAATAATGCGAAGTATCACGAAATATATATCTACCTTTTAAATGCATTTAACATACAGATAATTAGGAAATTATATCTCATTGGTTATCGTTGTTGGTGATGAATGTTCAATGGTTAATTAATTTTACATACATCAACCAAGATTATTAAATTTATTATAAAATAATGTATTATTGCTATATCCATAAATTTTCAAAAATGGAAACAAATAACAAAATTTTGTATTTTTTACTTACAATATTAAGCGAATTGTATACATTAGAATTTTAATTTGCCGATTTAAGTTATAAATTTAAAAAATAATAAAAGTTAATAATAAAAATTACACAAGAAAGAAAAAACTTGAAATTAACTTTTCGGAAAGATTTACATACAGAGTAATGATTTTTTATTAGGAAAGTTTGACAGTGTTAGCAAAACTACAATATAACGAATAAAAATTAATCTGAAATATATTATTATAACAAAAACGTAAATCTTTGAATCTTATTTTTGATAAGCTCGTTTCTTAATTATTTTGTAAGTATATAATGGAAACTTTAGTAATTACTTGATTTAATTAAAAATACAGTCTTATATAAAATACATTTCAACTATATCGTACACACATCAGATCTATTGCTGCGATAAAGGTAATCGGTACCTACCTCATGCCGTGAACTTTTTCCATGCTTACCGTGCCATTACAGACCACCTGTGCTTCATTCGCGCATAGTGCACGGTGATAAAAAGCTCGTGAAAGTCATTAGTGGCGCGATATAATCGCGCGTTTCCTTTACTTCGTCATGTTTGCAATGTAGTGTGTACTTTAGGCTGTAGCAGCACTTACGGAGAATCCGCATTCGGGCAAAAACATGTTGGAAGATTCTAGTCTTCTATCTCGAGATATTTTTGTTGTATATTTTCAGATACAAAATGAACTACGTTTTTTAAAAGAATGTTGTACAATAAGCGTAATTATTATATATTTATGTATCTTTAAAAAGTTATAAAGAATTACTTAATATTAATTTTAAACTAATATTAAATAGACAATTATAATATATAAGATTATGTTAAAGTTGTAAGTATATCTTTAATTTATTAAATAAATCATAATTATTAATTTATTAATTATTATTTAAGTATTGTAATATACATAATTTAACAGCATTACTTTGTTAATATATCCATATATTTATGAGAAGGCTTTATAATGTTTGATTAATATTTAATGTTCTTTGTTTGATAATTTATTATTTTTGTAAAAAAAGTTAACTCCAAAATTTAGGGAAATGTTTATCTTCAAAATATTTGGCTAAAATGTATGCTGTAAATATTTGTCATAAATATTTTAATAACTTAAAGATGTCTGAAATCCCTTTACTTTAAAACAATAAAAAAATAAGCTATTCCATGTTCTTATGTTAAATTAACTAATTCACGTTTCAAAATAAATTATTGATAATATTCGATTTTATTTTTCTTCTTCGATAAAATATCTGGATGTGCTTGGTTTATAAAAATATAACAGATATAACACATATACAATATACACACACATACAGAACATAGTTGCAATATGGTATTCCAGGTAAATGTCAGCTGCGTCGTAATTAACTTGTGGAAACAGACCAACGCATTACACAAATTACGATGTCCCTTTTTGCAGTGTGGCGTAAAAAAAATATGTATTACATGTGACGCTACAAAAAACCATGAGAATCTCGAATAAACCCGAGTCAAGCAAAAAAATACGTCGATGTTTACATCAGCAGCAAATGTTTTATAAATTATATCCATATTGAACATCGAATGCAATTCGACTAATTAAATCGAATAATATTGAAATAAATATTAAGCTGAAAACGAAATATTTGCAAACATATTGTTGAATATAAAAATAATTTATTACCGTCAATAATTATATTCCTCCTTCATAACAAATTTCTTTGCTTATCTATTTTATTATTATAATTACACATTTCTTTATAAAACACAGTTTATTTGTAAAAAGACCGTTAATGTTGCCTTTTTGAAAAATGTATTTAGCATTAATTAATCAATGTGTAGAAACAATTTTTTTAGTTTCATTAATTTAGTTAAATTTAAAGAAATCTGAAAGAAAGAGAGAGAAAAATTCGGTATAACTAATATTCATTGGGTTTTCAGGTAGTTCTATTCAACCCTACCGATTTTCCGGATATGACCAGTGGTGGTGTTACGGAGGTACTCGCAATGCCTCTCACCGAGACATTCGTGGACGTAACCACAACTGCTTTTGCCAGTACTCATGTCATCAAGAGTTTCCCTAGACATGAACGCAACTGCATTTTCTCAGATGAAGAGAGCCCGATGCATAGCAGTGCGATGTATACTTACAGTGATTGTATCGTCGATTGTAAGATTTATCACGTACAAAGAGTCTGCGGATGCAGACCGTTCTTTTACCCACGTCGCGGCCCAATAGATTGTTAGTAAAAAATACAATACTAATTTTCTTAACTATTAATGCTAATTTTTTAAAGAATTCTTGGTTTTACTATAAATATGCTTAAAATTTATTATTAATTAATGATAAATTTACACAGCACATTTTTTTATTTTAATCTTTTTATGTTTTGATATTTATTTGCAAAATCTTAAAACGTATTAATTTTAATTAAAAACTGCTTAATCATATTAATTTATGGAATTAAATACAATGTTTAATATATAAATATTGCACCTATATATCAACTTATACTTGTACAGCATTTTGAAAATGAATAATAGCACTTTTTCAAGAAGAATTAAAATTTTTTCTTGAAATGTATTTATTTGCGTATTAAAGTATTTGTTAAGAATTTCTGCATGATGCAATCTTTAAAGGAGAGTCGTTAAATAATAATTGCAGACGAGATATTAAATTTTAGCGGCTATGACTTTATAAAAAGATGTTTAATTTGTCAAGATCCCAAATTACATTTCGTATCTTTGTGAAAGCTTTAACTAACTTATAATTCTGTCCACCTTTACAAATCAAAAATTTATCTATTCATGTTTCCTTTTCTAAAGCTTAAATTATAATTTACAAATAAAGTTTGCGGTTTAAGATACATACAAATATAAATATGATGTTCAAATAAAAGAGAAATACAATAAAAGTAACTTTTTTTTAATCATTAGAAGTTACAGGTTTTCTGTAAAAAAATTTTTTAAACGTAATTTGGAATATATTTGTTTAAATATCAAAGTAATATTTAAGTATAAGATTTCTTGAACAAAAATTAAAAATTTAGAAATTTTTCTAATTCTAATTATTCTAATTCTAATTCTAATTAAACTTTAGATGCAAATTCATGATAGTCCATCGAGATAAATGGAAGAGTTTAAATTAAATTCAAAGCACTTCATTCATTTATTACATTTTAGTGTCGCATTTATGTGTAACGGTTTAGTGGATCTATTAAACTCACTTAATGACACTATTAAACGTGCACAAATATGGAAGAGATATAGACACTAAAGCCAATAAAGACCATAATATCTCGTTCTAGAAACGAGCATATCGTTAAGTGGTAGGATATAATAATCGCCATAATAATCGCGAATAATACTTTATTTATCCATAGTCGGATCGTATCATATCGTTGAAAGTCCCGATAAAACTGATACTAACTTGATCGACAAATCGTACATTCGAGCAACGGATGAGTTTCGATGTTAATAGAACGAACGGTAACATCGAACTCGTAAACCTTATACTCGCAAGAGCGCGAACTACTTTTATTGATGTTCCTTCACAGTGCATCACAGTCTAGCTGAGGCTTACGATTCGGCAATATTGCTAGCAATCTTCGGAACAAATAGTATTGCTTTTTTCCCTCTTTTGTTTCCTTCTCAAATTCTTCTTATCCAATTTAGCTCTTGTAGCTTCTGCGATTTGATAGCAACTATTTACATATTTTAGAAACTAGGATAAAGAAAAGGAGAAGACTAACATTTAATATTATTTAATATATAATTTATGATATCATTATATGTTATATCTGTTAATAGGATCAGCTGATTAAATTAAATTAAATAATTCATGAAAAGTTACAAATTTTATAGAGTTTTTATATTAACGTTATTATTTTTAATAGAAACAAATTTTTATATGTTATGCAAATTTAGAAGTAATAAGTGTTAAATTTTTTATTATTACGTCTGTTTCGTAATAATATTATTATGTCATATTTTTAAGTCTTTTAAAATACATGAAAATGCATAAATATAATATAAAAATTCGAGATTTATAAAAAGCTTCAGCAATAACGTAACTACTTCCGTTTTCATCAAAAAAGGGAAAAAATGGGAAATCGATAAAAGAAGAAAAATGAGAAATCAATCCTGAGTGAACAGTCAATATGATAACGTATTTTTCAAAACCAATAAGATTTTCGTCAATTTCTCACGTCCTTCTTATATCTCTTATTCCCGCTTCGATTTCTTTTTTTTTTATTACAAAAATTGCGATAACACACGAATCGGCACTAATATTAAATTAAAAAATACGATAAAAATAGCTTAAATTAAAAATAATACTTTAGATTTTGTTTTACTAATTTACAGATTAATTGAAATATAGGACGTAATTATTAATAATTTGAATTAAAAAATATAATTGAAGATTAAAGCTAAAAAAATACAGCCAAAAGTAATTTTACAAATAATTAGTAATGACACTAGTTTACAGAGTTTTTACTTATAACCAATTGAAGACCAATGTAATTATTGACCAGATATTATTCATAATAAACTGATTATGCCATAATTAAAACAAACGTATAAACTACGATAAGCGTGATTATTTGTACTGTTAAAAATATTTGAGATAATAAGTAAAGATTTAAATGAACGATACGATAAGAATCGTATCTTATTGGATAAATCGGATTTCCCCAAACCTGTGCACTCTTTTACATCCCGGCGATTTCTTTCTTCTTTCACGAAGTCGAGAGACGTGTTGGCGGCAATCTGTAAAGGAACGTTGCACGGCGCATTGCGAGGCGTACGCGTTCGCGAGCTTTCTAACGAGGCTTTACCACGGGTGGCTTAAAGCATTAAAGCGGATCGCGTGAAGCATCTCTCTGTAGGATTAACTTACCGTGGCCGGGGTTCTAGCGAAGAAGAGGAACTCGCTGAAAGCGGCGCCGCGGCACATGCAACGCCAAGTACTCCTCTCTCTCCGTTCTTTCGTTTTAAAGCCGCCCCGATTGCTCTTTTTCTCGCGCTCCATCGATAGCACAGGGCGTGCTTGGAGTCGTTTTTCTCGCGGCTGCCTCTTCCGTTCTCCATATTAATCAACAACACGTGCAACGACGCTCGCGCCTCTGCACGACGTATCCCCTATCCTTCCTTATACCGCTCAAAATATGAGCATTCTTCGAAAGTCTTAATTATTATATTTCTGTTTAAATGCCGAAAGAGAATAAATTTTATAATAATGACGTAATTTTTAGCGATTATAGTATCATTCAATATGATGGAGCTTTTAGATAACAAAAAAAGACGTCTTTGGCGATTTTTGATAACATAAACAATCGAAAGTTTAATTTTATTTGACGGTAACGTGCACATAATCTTTTTCGAAAAAGTAGATTAAAATTTAACTTTATCATGTAATTTTACGTTTTGTAGTCCGGGAAGAAAATGTTGATATTTTAAAATGGTGTTAAAAGAAATCTTTTTATACTGCTTAATATATTTGTAGTTTGATATACATATATGAAATACATATACATATATATATATATTTCTTACATAAGTTTTAAAAATAACTTGATTTTTTTTAATTTGCTTTGAAAAGAAAAGAGAAACTTCAGTTGAGTTTACTTAAGCAAGTTTAGCTTCTCTCCTATAGTTTTAATTTTACAAATTTTTTTTCATGATAATTATGTTTCATGTGTAACGTATACTTTTTTATATATTTCAGATGCAAATCGTATTTGCAACAGCCGGGACTTACGTTGCTTATCTAACTATAAAAGTAAACGTTGTTATAACATTGTTAATGTAGACACAGTTATTTTTTTATATTTTTTATAAACGTTTTTTAAACCTTTTAATATTTATATTATTTATAATTTATTATAAAAATTAATTAATTTTAATTACATCAGTGATACTTGCGATATTAATTTTCTATTTTTTTATGACACAGCTAAATGGTTGACGATTTTTCCTCATGAAGAAAAAAATAATATTTTTTATTCAGAAAAAAATGCTTTGCATTGTCAAAATTGTTATCCTGCTTGCGATGACCTTAATTACGATGTATTGAGTTGGAAGAGTTACATGACTGTCGGTGGATTTAATACTAACTTATTGTAAGTATATGATATTTTTGTTAATAAGAATTTTGTTAAGGAATGAAATCCTTTAGATATCATTCCTAAAAAAGAGGCCGAGATACTGTTGTTGCGTAATTTCAGATGGGATTACAATGTTACTAATGAAGGGATACTACATGTATATTTCTCGAAATATGGCACAATCAAATTGAGACAAGATGTATCTTTTTACTGGTATGAACTTATGAGTAAGTACAGATGATAAAAGAAATTATACATGAATACAAATAAATAAAGAGATTAAATTTAAATTTTACGAATTTGTATTTTTATATATTTTTAGCAGATTAGAAATTTTTGAAAGAAAAAACACAATCTGTTTTTAATTCAATTGTAGAAACATAAGATTCTTTTCTTTATTTATGTTTTTGTTTAACAGATTTTGCAATCATACTTTCAATTATTTTGCTTAGTTTTATAAAATATTAAAATAAATTGTATAAAATTTTAATAATCAAATGATTGGCAAAAGTTATAAAAATAATTTTGCAAAATGTGTAAGACTAATGAATATAAAAAATGCAGACAGTCCCGTCAAAGTCTGTAATTAAAGTCTTGATGTATACATATTTAATATTTCTCATTTCATCCTATATATCATATCTATTATTAGAAAAAAATTGAAAAAATAACCCCCGACTTGCAACATCTGTCTTTACTTTTTTTAATTACTTACATATTAAAAAGAAAACGAATTATGGAAAACCACCCTTGCAATTGACATGAAAACTAACTTTTGGCATGATAAGCAAATCTTTTTCACTGTTGATACGAAACATAAAAAAATATCACATAAGCAAAGAGTAGTGTAAAAGAGAAATTTTCTTCCCGGTTCTTCTGTAGGATGCCCGAGGGTTCTCAAAAATGGAGTTTTAATATCTGACTGTATAATGTTTCTCCACTGGTTCTCGTGTGTGCAAAAAGACATAATATTTTTCACATAGAACGCAAATTTTAGTTGCTAGCGGTTACTTTACGAACAAATTGCTAAAACGAGGAATATATTCTGAAAAATATGAAAAAGTTTACTGGATATTCCTTTTATGATCTGAAAATTTAATTTTAAGAAAAAATGTATAATTAAACATATACATACATTACTAATATATACACTAAAAAAATAGAGTTTTAAATTTTATTATATACATTGAATGTAAATCTTATTTATATTTCTCATATTAATGAAATAATAAGATAAATATTATCGAAAAAATTGTTCTTTAACCATTTCAAACATTTTATTTACAAGGAAAGTTTGGCGATCTAACAATTTTTAAGTTGTCAAACTTTCCTTGTTAGGAAATTTTTCGTTCTGAAATTTAAACAGAGTTTTATATGTGTATACTCTTCATTTTGATAAATAAATATTTAGCAATTTATATAAATTACAAAAAATCAGAAGAAATGGTGATGCTTCAGTGAGAGCACATACGCGTTTTTCTCAACACTAATTTTTAATGCTGTCATAATTTCTACACCCATCTAAATTTACCTCGAAAAGTCGTTACAATTTTTTCATGTTACTAACGGAAAGTAATAATTCTATATTAATACAAAGTTGATAGACGTATTATTAGATTTATATATATATGTGTGTGTGTGTATTTATGAACTAGGTGAAAAAGATAGCATCATGTATCCAATCCATAAAGCACTGATTAAAGGGCAGCAAGCTTGTAAAGGAAAGAAATAGGATGACGGTGATATTGCTGTTCGCTATCTCTTTTATAGTGTAAATGGCCACTTACACACGTAATATTCTTTTAAAAGCGTACACTAAAAACACACGGCCGTTTCGCCAAATCATCTTATCTTCCCGCGCTATCAAGATGTCGTATCATAAAGATGGTCGTTTTGCAGGTGATATCGGCGGTATATGTGGTGTCTTCATCGGCTTCAGTTTCATCAGTATAGTGGAGCTTCTGTACTTCTTCGCGGTTGTGCTTCGCGATCTGCTCTGTAAAAAATCATCCTTGGTGCAGGAAGATGACAATCACATGGACGAAAACCCATCAGCTCAAACTCAAACCATACGTGCAATTTATTGGAAGGAATTGCTACCGCGAACTTGGCATTCGGCGAAATACGGCAAAAAAACCAACAGAACTGGATATTGACTGACAAGATATTATGAAACTACTCGGATTTCCGATCGGGAAGATTTCATTTTTTTGTCTGTTGTTTTATCATAAATATGCAGATAAGTAATATTCGAAATGATTGAAAAGTTTCTGATAACATGTTGCGAGCAAAGTTGATTCCTATCGGGACAAAGCCTTAGGCGAAAATGATTGAAAAAGAATTTCATTGTTTATTTTATCGCAATGATAAATCAATTTAAAAGAAAATTATTCAAAGACGAAAATGGAATCATAGTGGAAAGTTTGTTAGTCGAATATTCATCTTTCCTCTCGGAAGATAGCTCTATAATAACTCCAATACCTACTAATTGATTTAACACGATTTTTATAAAATTGTATTATTATGTTAATTGTGTAGATTAAAGATAAGAAAAATTCTAGTATTTTGTTATTATAAAAGATTGTTACAAAAAGTAACAGTTTTTATATATTATATTATATTAACATAAATTAATGATAATTGATATTTTAAGAATTCTCGAAAGACGGATTAGTTTTATATACATTATTATCTTAAAAAGTACCAGTGCAATTTAAAATGTTGGTTGCACTTCTAAGTATCTTAAATATACGTAGAATTATCAAATATATATTAAAAAGATCTTAAGCTTGATACAAAAATTTTATAGCTAAGTTTCATTAAAATATTTTATTATACATACAGCACATTATATTTTAATAATATCTTTGCAAATATAAAATCAATTTTTAATTATTATTTTAATAGAAAAAATTATGACAGATTATTACTTATTATAACCATTTTACATGCAATTTTATAGTTTAAGCATTAAATATAATACTTATATTCTGCTACATAGAATTGTAGAAATAATTAATTACATAAAGTAATGCAATCATTGTACATATCTTGGGAAAAACATTCACCAACTGCAGCTTCGAGTCGACGGTTATTGCATAAACACGATATGGCTGGATAATAAGACGTTATTAATGAGGAAAGTGCTAAATAATGAGGCGGCAGTTGTTTACGAGAGAGAGAGACGAAGCAGCTATAATACCCACGCTGTAAGAGCATGAATGGAACGTGATAGAAACATGCGAAGCTGCATGGGGACTGTTATCTGCTTCGATGACACTCGCCGGAGACATGTAATTAATTTCTCAGTGTAATTACGGTTTTCAACAGATATTTACGTGCACTTATATTCAAGTTAGAATTTCACGTAGTAGCGCGATGTTTATTGAATCAGCTTTGATCTATTTATTAAAATGACTTTAATAAGATTCGATCGGGTTTCGATTGACTTTACGAAAATCTAACTAAACCTTGCAATCAATATTGACAATTCGATATTACGGTAAATAGATTTGACTGTTTGCAGATGTTGCTTGTCAGTACTGGCCGAACATGTAATTTCATAAGCATACATAAGGTTTGTTTTATATATATTTAAATATTTTATCATTGCTCACAATCACATATATACAACACTGAGATTTTAATATAAATAAGGAAGAAATTTTATTCAGAGGAAACATTCGAAATAATAATAATAATTCGAAATAATCAATAATGAACTTTATAACAAGATTCTTTAATCTTAAATATGGTTTTGCTATTGCCGAAAATTGTAATGTTTATTTCATTAAATAATCTTTAGCAATTACATATTTATATAAAAATTTTCAATTTAAAATTATAAAATATAGTTCTCAAATTTGTTAGATTTCTGTATCCAATTTAATTTTTATTTATACATATATATAATTTAAAAAAAATAAAAGAATATTAGAAAATGTAATATAATGATTAAATTTTCTTAACGGAATAAAAACTTGATCAGAGAATCTTTATGTGACTTTGTAAATGACGATGTAAGTAATTCCGGATCAGCTTGTAGAAGCCACCCGAGCGGCCAGTTATGCGCCAGTTGTGCCACAAACTTTCGTAAGGCAGGTCAGAGTGGTCTCGAGGGAAGAACTGGGTTGGGGGAGGCAAATATTATTAACGGGACAAGTACTAAACGTTTTACGGTACCCGATGTATCCGGGGAGAGCGTTGAATGACGATCAGAAGCGCGAGAGCAACGGAGGAAGAAAAATATGGCTATCATGGTTGCAGTACCATAATAATCTTCCGTCGTATCGCTGTCGACATGTACCCGACACAAACCGAGCAAGGAGTCAGATTCCACATAGGGGAAGATTTATTAACGAAAGCTACACCGCGGAACGCTGATATATTATCAATAAAAAAAAGTGTGACGTGCCTCGACTCCGATGCCGTCCTGACAACCCTTTCATTCTTCTCTGGCCTGATCCTCCATTATGTTATGGGTTCTCTATTTTAGAATGATATATGCGACTTGATGAAATATATTCGACCAATATCTTGACATAAAATATAATCAGTGTATTTTACAACATCAAATATATGAAATTAATGTTCTTTATTAGCACAGGTAATTAAATTAATATTATTGAAAGTGCACTGTTATCTGCTTTATGTATCCACTCTATAATATTGAGATTCATATCAATAATAAATCTTATGAAATTCTAGCTCCATGTCTCAAATAAATTTAGTAATAAACTTTATCTATTTCAACAATTTTTGTTTTCTTAATCTTAAATAGATTAATTTTTAGTAATGAGGGTTTAAATAAAAAGTTAACAATTATTAGGCATATAAAGCATTTTTCAGTATTGCAAACCATTGTCATGGATCATATAACATGTGCATACATATAAATCAAAATGTATAGCGTACGAGAGTAAAAGTTTGCGCGGTTTGTACCTATAAAAAACTAGATTAAAAGCGGTATTTAAACAGTTTCCCTTTGCAAAAAATATTTTATAATAAAATTAATGTATTTATCTTTAAAACAATAAAATAACTTTTACAAAATATTTGCTAAAGAAAAAAGAATAAAATAACTAATAGAAAGACTTGCCTCGTTTTTATATGAAACATTTATTTTGAAAAATCTTTATTAATTTTCTAAAATACATCTAACTAAATAAGAAAATATATAAAATATATTTCATGCAAAAACAGATTTTCTTTTTTAAAGAACATTGTGTGTTTAACATACATTATATTATAATTACATAATCTTTTTATATCAAAATAATTTCAGTATTTAAAAATTTTATCCTCAAAATTAAACAAGAAAAATATCTTATGACTATATAAATATGTACTTAAAAATTTACTTGCAAATCATTAATTTAAAATTAATTAATTTAATTATCTTAATTATTAACTATTTTAATTAGATGTTAAAATTTTATCAATAAAAGCATTGTCAAATTAATTATATTATTCTTTGACTTATGCAAAAGCTGACAAGTATGATTTCAACGATGTATTTTTGTGTGTAGAAAATGTAATGTTTACTCCGGAAAATTTGTCCGGAACATTTGTAATCCAAAGAAACTTGCTTTGTGCCTCATAGAATCGGTTATCATTGATAGTTTCAAGCTTGTTAACCCGATGGACGATTGCTCGCCTCTAGCTCTTGTATTTACACGGTTTGCTACCGGAACATCGTGAAGCAGAGTCCCACTGTAGTCTTGACCAACGCAATTCGAACTTCCCCGCTTTGGACACGTCGAGCAAATATCTGTTCCAGCAAACAAAGCAGTGCACGTCGTGTACATAACTAGAGATAACGATCTTGCATAGATATTCAGATAGAACAGAAATGCTTGATGCGTTTCTCATCTTAGCGTGTATCTTTCCGATGTGCGTAATTATTCAAGATGTCTATGTGATAAGTATAAATCTGATTTCTAACAAGAAATTTCATCTTTTAAAATTTTAACATTTCTCTCTTTTTGAGAAATATAAAGTAATTTATTGTAAGCAAAAGAAGAAGATGCTACTTTAATATATCATATTAAATATTCATCATCATTAATAAATTATCATATTCATCGACATTAATGAATTTAGTCGATTTTACATGATTATATCTCCAGTACGCATCCGTTTCTCGTTCCCGTTAATTTCGCGTCCGAGGATACGCGAACATAATACGAATAGACTCCGTGCATCGTACGGAGTGTAGTCGGTGGCCTGCGTCTGGCGGAAACCAAAGCGGCGTGAAATACGAGGGATGTGCGTGCACGTTACTGCACCTGCGTATCGCACAAATTATTGCAACAGTATTGTCGTATAGCGATTAAACTTTAGGGCAAAGTGCCGATCGCCCGCACGGACTGTCCGCCAATTTTTGCAAGAAATGCTTCACTGAAGCCTATCATTTTCTTTGTATCTCTTTTTTCTTCTAGAGAGCTCTCTTTTCAGCTAGAGTGGACTTAATATAAAAAATAATAGATATAAATAGGTAAAATAAAAACATGTGTATTTATAAAATATCTTTATTTATTAGATTTAATATCATTTCATTTGATAGTTTTCCATCACATTTTAAACTTATTGTATCGTATAAATATTGTAATATTCTAGAAATGAGAAAGCAAAAAATAAGCTAAATAATAATTCAGAACTAAAAATAAATTGCTTATATAGAGCCGGAGTTGGGCTTAGTCTACTCATAATTATTATAACGAAATATATATTAAGTACATAAATAATAATTTATTTTAAAAAATCTCACATTATAAATTTCGAAAGAGTTATTGTCTTTTTTTTTCTAAATAGCTTTGATGACTCTTGAAAAATTGTTAAATTGACTTATAAGTGGAGAAAGCTTCAAAGGAAAAAGACTATTTCGATATTCTCCCTGGTGAATTCATGAACTCCGCAGTTTCTCGTTTCACAAACGCGGCAAAACGGACGCGTGTACGTGCCGTACCGGGAGGAATGGATAGCCAGTCCGGTCGTCGATATTGATGTCGACTGGCCCGAGGGCTGCGGTTTCTAGCCGTCAAAACAAAGTAATTTGTCTGCAGGTCCGACGTGCGGATCCGCCGTCTCACGTCGCGGTGTGCACATGGCCTGGCTTGTTACAAATCGCCGGGCAACCGTCAGTCAGGTTCGACGGTTCCACTTCGTGTCTCCGGATTCCCAGTGTGCCGCAGCTGTTCTCCGATCGCGGAAATTTCGTAGGATCGATCCCGTGCCCCGCCGCTCGGGGACGGTGGTAAATAATTGCGTCTCTAACTTCGACAAGCCTCCATGAAAGGAGCAGGTTCAGTAATCGGGCTAATTTCTTACTTTCTGTACATAATCGTCGAATCTTTCTTTTTATTTTCGTACGCCAAAGTCTCATCAAATACCTCGATATTTAGTGAAAATACATATTTGTCGATTGTTTGAATGTAACAATATTTTATATCGACACATATTTTTGAGATAAAACAGTGAAAAATATAGATTAATATTCTACAATTTATCTAATACCTTAAAATTCAAACGATACATTTTACATTGATTAATATTAGGTCAAATCAATCTATAAATAACATAACAAGACTATATAGTTTTTTTAAACTTGGTTTTTTTACTTGTTAAAGCTACATAAAATATATTGTAGATTTACATACAAAAACTAATTCCATGTGAGGAAGATGTTAAAAAATTTGTATTAACAATAAAGCATCTTATATGTATAACTACTTATTTTTAAAAATATATTTAACGTCTTTTTTAAGTTAATTTATAGATCTTAAATTTATCTTCATTTTCTGTTTGCATAATTTTATACTTGTTGGAACAAGTAAATATCCCAAACGTACTCACACAACTAGAAAAAAAATTTGCTATTAGAAAAAAGAAATAAAAAATCTAAGATTTAATTCAGTTGTATTATTTCTACGAAACCCGAGAGATCATAATCCACTTAAACGCAATAATCGCCTAGCGATTATGAACGAGTCTGTATCGTGGGTGTTTAATATTTCCCAAGATTTTAAGTGGATAATGGTTGTTCTCGTGCAGTGTATTCTCGAGCGGCTGTCGTTGAATTATCGAATTGTTTGAAACATATCGTTCCTTACTCTTAGTACGAGTCAGTACAAGTTTGAACTCTCGTCGTATGCTCCAACCAATCGAGCGCAAAATTCCAGAGATCAAAGCTCGCTGATTCAGATTCCGACGTCATTTCCCCGAAGTTCCAGGCTGTAAGGAGGAAATGAATAGACGCGTCGGGCAGTGAATGAATAGGAAGTATCTGTCTCAACATTGTTTGCATGGCTTTGCTGTTGGCTTTAAGGTTCTTCGACCTCAATGTCGCTATCGGGGCTAGCGACTAAAAGCGCAAGGACACGAGCAAAACATCACGAAGGGTCTTATATACATAAATTTTATAGAGTTCATTTGTATACAGTTTGTCGAAAAAAATCGATTTTTTAATTCATTGATATTCTTTGAAGAATTCAATGTTAATTTCTTTTTTATTAAAATGTTACAGATATCTGAACACTGTTGTATCACAGTGTTTCGAAGATGTTTTTCTTTCTCCCGCCTGAAAATCGGCTACTCCGTAAATTGCAAAACCGTTAGTCTTCCCGCGTTCCTCGGATTTTCGGTTCTTTGTCTTGTTCTTTCTTTCGCTTCATTTGGTATCCGTTTCATTCCGCTTCACTTTTCTCCTCCTTCTCCTCCTCTCCGACGAAGTCCTCACTCTCTACATACGGCTCCCTCTCATTTTGCAGCTGCGCACCCTTTGCGCTCTTCGTCTCGTAACACTTTACCGCTTCCAATCCTTTAGTTTCAGAATCGTGTGTGCTTCGTCTTCTCGTTGGATTCTACGATGAGCGTTGGCTCGTATATTCCGATCACATCCTATCAGTTATCTTGAATTTTATGGTAGGAAGGAACAGTCCTGTATCTTGGCGCAAAAACGACGACGAGAAACGTCTCGATACGTATCCCAAAAACTTTGCAAAAATCGATCTTTGCGAGCATATAATAAAAATACTTTTAGGGAAATTTTACAGCATACTTTTCTAGTTATAAGTCTTTATGTATAAAAAAGCTTTATTGCAAAATTAATCAAAAGTGTCTTTATGCGACGCTTACGAAGATAATCCGGAAATTAAGGACGATAATGTATATATCGCAGAATTCAGAATGTTCCGTTGGAATATTTTATTATAGACTTGTGCATGCATGAGTTAAATTTGTGAAGTCCAGAAATTAATACTAAAATGCAATATAAAATATTCATGCGACAGATTCATTTTAGAAAGACTATTTAAAAATTATAACGTCAGTACACAATTTTTGTATAAATTGAAAGATGGGTAAATAAATTAAGTAAATACGATTTTATACTATAATTAATATGGAGTTTTGAAAGAATTATAATATATCTACATAAAGAACAATAAAACATTATTAAAATGTAATTTTAATTATGTTATATTTACATAGTAAAATTTATTATATTAAATAACAAAGAACAACATTAAATAACAATCGCGTAATTTTGTAATAATCTTAAGCGTAATAATCGTGATTTTGCATAAATATCACAGAAGCCACGTATATAATGATAAAAGTAGCGACAAAAAGTTATTAGTAAAAATAGTCGGTAAAATTCATTGAAGTTAAATTGCCAGTATACATACACGCATGTATTTCGCAAAATCACTGGTTATAATTTATTACTGTTGTACGTATAACTCCGCATATTTGCTTGAGTAAATCAGAATGCAATCTCGCTCTACGTGCATTAAAGAATTATGAACCAGTGTCGCCCACCACAGTCGGCATGATATATAAAATTACATTTACGCAGCAAATATGGAGAAATTACTGTTGTATGATGGCCTTTTGTTTCGGCAACCGGAATTAGCTTCGCCCATGGCGAAATGATAGGCGACCGTATCCGGACGGATTCTGAAATCTCATTTCGAGAGTACCAGGCGGAAGCATTTAAATTTTATTTCTCCCATGATACGAACTAGACAATGGTCATTCGGATATGAAAATCTTGTGAGGGATATGACAAGCGGTCTTTTCGGTTACGTGTCTCGCTGCGTCCACGGTATTATGACATTTCCAAAACGGATATAATCTATCCGTTTCGTTTTCCCTACTGTAGAGACATTATATTCGGACCGTGTGTTTGTTATATATGCAGTTAAAATATGCAATACTTAACAAACTCAATTCTTTGCACGACAATTAGATTTTTATGTAAAAATCTAGCAGTTATTTCAATTAAAATATACCTAGTTGTCATTTAATTACATAGCTAAAACTATCTATCTAATTTATTTTAAATTAAGGTTTTGAGAATAATTTGAAAAATATCTCTTATCTTAAAAAAAATTATAATTACATTTACGTACTTTTTCGGTTAGCTGTATCGATTATTTATGTATGTGATATGCATAATCGCAGTATAGTAATAAACTATTGTATAATACAATGATTTTTATGAAACGATATTGGCAGCGATGTCGTAAAAATTATAATTTTTCTTTTAACAGTTATTAAATTTACATCGCTTTCTCTTAGAAAAATAATTTTTTAGCCTACAAAAAAACATGCATAATATTGCATAAAAATTTTCAAACCCAACACGTTCAACTTTGAAAAACGAAAATACACAGTGAGCTCTCTACAAGAAAGATTATAAGTTTATGAGGGCTCGTAAAAACAGGCAAGGATATTTCTAAGGGCAAAAAAATACAGTCTCTATTATACAACGTTTGGAGAAGAGATCATTTTATAAAATCAATTATCAACGTTTTTATTTCTCAATTATGAAGAAAGATTTTCCGTTGATTGCTACTATATAAATTTAAATATTTATTATTAAATATCAAATTTATCTTATAATATCCAAATCAAACATCCTAACAAATAAAACATTTTTCGATATGACATTAGAAATCACGCAAACAGTGTAGGAAATAAAAAAAGGATTGAATACAAATAACCCGTGATCGATTTAACGCGAATTAACGCTTCTATGATCCACATTTTGCTCGTTTTGCTTTTCCACGGATCGTTCAACTATTTTCACAGCCCCTTTCACACTGCCATCGCGAAATTACGTTGTCATTCGATAGCGTTTCGCTTTCCCGTTTGAACATCATACATGATATTTTAGTCGATCGAGAAGCTCGTTCCGGAAAAGAGATGCGGCGAAACGCATTGAGCGAGAAAGAATAAGGACGCTTTCCTCGATTCGCGACGAGGCGCGGCGTGGAGGCCAAAGAGGAAATTGTACCTGCATGAATGGAACATGGCTTTTCGATCGTTTCCATCGTTTCCCCCTCCCCTCTATCTGTCGCGAGCCGAAATTACGTCTACCGCTGATCTCGTTTTACTCCTCTTCCCCGGTTTACAATTCCCTGTTTCTAAATTCAAGACACGCTCACTCTAATTCAACGACGATAAGTCGTCGTGCGCAATCATGTTCCCTCAAGCATCGACAAGATTCGCATTGGATGACAACGAAGAGACCCGGATTGGATTAGATGTGCTGATTAGATAGGGATAGAACAAGGTGACGGTAGTACGCAATTCTGGATAAGAAAGCCAGGGTGGGAAGGCAAGAGCTATACGGCATAAATGCTCTCTGAACATGTCAGCGCCCTTATGAACGAACCGTACTAATTTTGCAGGATTTGCTCCTCATCGGAAATTTCGCTTCCTCGATTCAGCCGCGAAATAGCTTTACACGTCATCTTATCTTTCGATTCCAGACACGTTTTCTAATCTGATAGCGGCAATTCGGCGGCGATCCACGGACGAACATATGTTCGCTATGCAAGAGTAAGTATGCGGTAGTAACAGTGGGAACAAAAGATAAATGCAAATGTAAATTCAATGCGATTTCGTACTACTTCAAAATATGATATCTGAATACCAAATCGAAGAAGATAAAGTTTTATAATTATGCGGCGTGCTTTTTATAAATTTTACAAAGCGCTTTTCTTTTTAATTAAATAAATTTTTTCATCAATCTAAATTAATCGAATTTTCTTTGATACGAATTTGGTAAAAATTATGGTGGCTTGTTCTCATTTTTAATAACTTTATTTAAAATATTTTATTAAAAAATAAATATTTAATGAATAATGAGAAGAATCATATTATATAAATTTTAAATAAATAAAATATTTCGAATACTTAAGTATTGTAAAAATAGATTGCTAGCAAAGTCCTCGAATAAAATGACAAGCCGGCACTTATAAACGGAATATATTAATTCTGTGCTGGGGCACGGAATGTCCACGTATGCCACGAATAAATTTTAAAAATTGCCTCGCCCGAGAACTTCGGCACGCATAACCGAGTTGAAGTTTCGAGCCTGTGCTGCGCTTTTTCCCTTTACGAGTTTAACTCATCGCCAACTATTTTCAGACAGCTCGCTCGCACACTCCGCGTGTATTCGCCCCGATCGAAATCGATTTCCGAAATCGAGCCGTCAAAGGTTTCCCCTTGGAACTCAGTTTGGGGTGAAAAAGAGAACGGCAGCGCTTGAAAAATTGTAAGTTGAAAAAGTTACAAAGGTGAAAGCATTGCGAGCGAACTACTTAGAAATAATGGCCGGGGAATTCTCCGAGAGTGCTTGAACATAGAATATAGAAACTCCAACATTTTCTCCGCCTTGAAATAAAGGCTGCGAATATGTATAGCGCAAATAAAATAATTGATCGCTAATAAAAGTATTGCGACGTACAGTTCAGTATTCTAGAATTATTTAATTTATAATACAAACGTTATGACAGAGCATTTATGTTTCCATCATGTTACAAGAGAACGTTTTGTAATCTTATAAGAGAAACAATTACTGCACACATCATTCGGCAAAGGATTGCTTATATAACAGCATAGAGATATAATAACGCTATATTATTTTTACTAAAGGTATCTACTTGTTCCTGAAATGCAAACAGCGAAATTTTTTACGGTCTCCAACGATCTCGCGGAATTTACAAATTATGCACGATCTATCCGTTCTATCTTTTTCTCCGCCGGCTGGTAATGTCATCCTTCGCAAATGTGCTTGAAAAATTTTTATATTATACCGTGAGTCGGTTAACTTCTTTGTCCGGGAGCCCCCCCCCCCCCGAGATATGTTGCGATTTCCCGATCGAATTGCATGCATCGCGAATACCAAAATGCATCCACGAATAGCATGACATATTCATGCACGGTCGAATCACGTCGAGCAATTTAATGTCGTTTCAATTTTTCGAAATGCCGTTTTGAAACATCCATCATTAATCCTCTTCCCCTCCTCCTGATTCTTTGATCGTAGTATTAAATGTGTCTTACACGCGTGTAAATCACTCGCAGAACAAGCAGTTTTTTTTAAAGAGAAAGTAACGATTAATCATCCGATTATATCCATGGTCGTATTTTTTAGCGGCTCGGTAATTACTTACCGCATCTGTACTTCAGCAGCTATTAGGAAACTTGGGTGCTCGGAACTTCACGAAGTTTCCAGGCCAATCTTCTGATGTTGCTTGTAGTATAATTGTTATCTACAGACTAAACTTGCTCTTCATTACTTAGAATTACTTGATATATTATGTACTTGATATAAAAATTTCGTAACTATAGATAATATAATTTATAAAACTCATCAATTATCTTCTTAGTTTGTTGTTGTTGCTTTCTCTCTCATTTACATACAAAAGTTTATATACTTATTTATATTCTTTACGAAATATAACATTAGTATCACAGGATATGCAAGTTGATTGTCATTCGGAATAATTTGGAATGATTGTGATCTTTGACTTTCGGTCTCGTCCGTCGTCGAGGAACAAATCCGGACCTCCATTATCCAATATTATGCCATATTCCGAAAAAGGGAAAAGAAAATGAACGAGATCTCGCAGTTCCCTATACCCGCGCTATGTTTCATCGCAGCCCCAGATCCTGTTCTCTTTCATAGCGGTGACGCAATATGATGTACGAGCGTTTCATGCTCGCCAGGGAAAAGAATACAGAGTGATCGATGGTATAATTAATTCAGCTGCGACGGAATCGCACGATGTACGATCGACCGACAGGTATCGATTGCAAGTTGACAAATCTCTTTCTCGCGCGACATCAGAGTGTTAAGTATCAGCATCATTCGTTATCTGACCGGGCAACTATACTTTGAAACCGATCATAAACCACAATTGAGTAACAACGACAAAGCTTTATAATGTAGCCATTAAAACGGTACATTTCGTATAAAATTAACTTGGATAGATAGAACATTTGGTAGAATTATATAGACATACGTCACATGCAAACTTTAATACATCGAACTAATTATATAAATATAAATATTATTGTTAAATAAATATTTAAAATGTAATTGTTAACTAAATTGTCACTAAATAAATAAAAATGTTATATGACGCTGCTGTATTATTATGTAAAATAAATAGCGTTGTAAATATCTATCGTATACATATATTATATATCTGAAATGTAAAGCTTTTAAAATTTAAAATAAACAAAATTATTATTTAACGTTGTTTTCTTAAAATGTATTGATTGTCCTATTATTAATTGTACTATTCGTACAACAAATTTTCATTAACTCGAATATCATTTCTATTTATTTTTCATTAAATAAATATCAAAAATCCAGAAATTCTCTATTAGATGAACAAAATATATATCTACATTGTATTTTAGTATATAGGAGCTAGGGGTATTTCAGCTCTTAACCAAGTTTCGAAGTTTTGCGGAGATTTCCGACAGACACCTTTCATGCAGATGTTACTGTATTAATGAAGTCATCAACTGTCGCACTAGCATTCTGTCGACCAAGACACTTTCGTCGCTCGTCCGCAATACAATGAGCTCTCTAACAAGGTAAAGAGATATGTGCGTGTACCGAGAGGTATAATAGTGAAAATTATGCGAGAATATAATATTAAAATGTATGAGATAGCTAACTAGCAATTCGCTTTTTTAGAAATAATACATATTCTAATATCACACAACATCAAATTTTTAATTATAGATAATTTTATTAATAGTAGGAAAAACTGCCGCAATAAGAATACCTCTCCTTTATTTTCTTCTTCGATCACGCAAGAAACAAAACAGCAAAAATTAACCGTTTAAAATCGGATAAATTGGAAAAATCCCATTTCTCCCACGGGAATGAGAATAACTAAACAGCATCTACGTAATTGTTTATTTAAACGCAAATTGTTTGGAGAAGACAAATATAAAATAAAAGCAAAAGTTCTTTGGTAAGGTGATATGATAACTGCATAACTTATTTGCACACATACACCATTGATTCATTTTGCATGGAAATGTTGCATTGATAAAAATGTGCTTTCGCAAGTGACTGCCCAAAAACAAAAATAAAGAACGATATTTTAGTGCATCTTTTCACTTTCATGGCAAAGATGCTGAATATATATTTCCATATTGTACATCCCATTGAATTTCATAGCGTATTCTGCTGCGACGACTCGAATCTGCACGCTAAACATTTTGTTTCTATTTCTTTATAAATTTTCATGTGTCAGATAATAATTAAGGCAACAGTAATAATAACATTTTAATTTAAAATTCAAATTCAAGTATTATGCTATATACACATATTAACTCGTATATCAATATATATCACATACATTTATTGCAAATAGAATAAAAAAGTTTACCGAATGCAAATTTGATAAACTGCTTAAAATTCTTTTTAAGTATTAAATTTTTTTTCGGTATTAAGTAATCTTTGTATCTAAACTTTCCATTAAATTTTCATTAAACCTTTCACCGCTTCAATAAAGTGTCCAGTACGACCACTACGACGTGAAATCGCGGAGGATTATTTTATAATTAAAGTGTCTAACGAGAGCTGACGACCTATGTTAATAATTAATTTTTCTTTCGAGAATTTTATCTCTGCGGAAATCCAGTTACGTTTAGAATGCGATTTTTATCATAATATATACAATTAGAGGTTTATTTTGTACCACGGAAACTCGGTTTTTGTCTTCGTGAATGAAAATGGAACAATGGCGAACAGAGTAATGGCGAGGATTCGATCTTAAATACTCCGATTAGAAGTTTTCTACGAAGGTGTCGATTTTACGGATGCCTCGCAAACGTAAATCCTTCTACGACCAGGACATATCGACCGGTACTTTATCTCGTACGGAAACGACTTCAAATCACGGTGCGAAGGATCGCGAGACTCGCTCGTGATTCCGTTTCGTTTTCACATAAAGTTTTCACACCCTCGTTGAAGTCGATTCCTCGATTTGATGTTAACATCGCTGGTATGGCTCGCACGTTTTAACGATGCGCGTTAAAATAGACACACGCCATTTTCTTGGATACCATCATCCGACTTAGCTCGAGATTTGTAGGATATAAGAAACAAGTCCGTAGAAAGTTAATTAAAAGTAAAAGCAGAGGGTTATCTTTTATGAATAATACGCAACTGCATAATTTAAATCAAATTTGCAAGAGTAAACGTTTAAACAAGATTTACGCAAAGGACAAACTTTTATAAAGATATTTTAAATTGGATAAAACTACAAAAGTAATAGAAATTATAATAAAAAATATAAATAAAATATAAATACAATAAAAGTCGTTATTAATTCAAAAGAACACATATTTTAACTTCCAAAAAATTACAATAACGCAAATAAAAATGATTTAAGTCTCCTTTTTCTTGGCAAGATCGATTTTATAGCTGATTAAAAAAATTGCAGGTTCTTGCGGGTCAAAGTGTGCGCGGTAAACGTTAGAATGAGGACCATGAGTGAATATATGGCGGCAGAGAGGTTCGCTTTTATTTCGCTCTTTCGTGGCCGCCATAAATCCGCCACTCTATGAGAGGTGAAGGATCGAAAGAATGAGATAGAAGAGGGAGGGGAGAGGAAGAGTAGCTCGACGGGGGCGGAATTGCGGAATAATACAGCAGAGATGCCGGCAACGTGGTGTATCGAACGCGTCAAATTTAATTTCGGTTTTTTTTTTATATTCAACGTGATGCACATATCCAGAATTCAAATGAACTCGATATAATGCCGTTACGCGATACCACGGCCCGCAACCGTTGCTCTTTATTTTTCGTCTAAAATGCAGTCGAGATTCTTCTGCATTCGACTGCAGCGCGCGTTCTGCTACCGCTGCGCCTTTTCTTGCGCGTTATGACACTTTACTTGCGTTTTGACTTTTGAATGCATAAATTTTTATGTTATCACTATAAAATTGATACACTGCCAATGGTTAACTTGGCATCTTGCTTATATACAACAGAAATACATTCCTTTTCGCGAATTGAGTTTTGTAGAGAAATTAACAAGAAGAGAAAGGCAATAAAATTTTATTCTTTATTTCTCTTCCTTAACTTTTTAAGCAAATTTTATTTTAACAGAATTCAAATAAATGGATAATTAATTAAGGCTCTCGATATTAAAATTAACAGCATCAAGAAAAAATGAGAGTTAATAAAAGAATTTTAATTGAAAACTTAATTATAGAATTGAATATTAAGAAAGATTGAAGAATCTGTAAAAAACTTTTAAAATTGAGAAGCAAGTTTCAGAATAAATTCCAGATTCGTGTAACCGGTGTAACGTAAACTAGTATATGTATAGCAATACATAGTAAATAAAACACACGACTTACAAGCATATAAAGTGATGTGTTTGTATATGTAATTAAATTCGAATCAATAACGTGCGATTACCATAAACGGCTAACAGCCACATTTTCAATCCGTTGCAAACATCTGTATACAGAACAATCCAGAATCGCTACCAGTCTTTTTATTTGTAAATTATTTGAACTTCCACAAATAATTTGTAATAAATTTTTATCTCCTTTTAAATAACAATTTTGCACATTATATTGTCACAGCCTTCAATATTAACATAAAAATAAACTTTTTAAAAAGTAGTTAAGAGATAAAATATGCTGTACTAAATAAATTAATGTTCGTTCATAATTTTATCATAAAATATATAAATGTAAAATTTATTCTAGAAAATATAAATTTGAAAATATAAAAAATCAAATATACATATATATATTTCTTGCACATGCATATAGGGGAAAGTTGCTGAATGCGTACCGGTCTCCTAAATCGTACCTCTTCAATATTTTATAGTTTCATTTAATATAAGC
>VBVR01001251.1:0-32595 GCA_011638315.1 Tetramorium parvispinum | reverse complement strand
ATAATAATCAGAATTTCTATTATAATAACTATAATATTTGATCAATCGTACAAGATTTTCCGATTCGTTCGTTTTTAATCAGAATTTTTATTCAGTGTTCGAATGCCGCGCATCGGCAAATGATGCCGTTTGTTACACGGAAAAGCGCGACGAGAGAACCCTGCGGTTCAGAGGCTGGTGTCTCGCCTCTACGCGGGGCAGCTATATCGTACATTTCATCGGGGACAAGCTTTTCTTCGAGGAGTAACTATCGGATGGGACTTGGCTTGGTTCCATTACGCCCATAACAACGTGTTCTCGCGACTTCGCCTCGTTATTTCCTGGCGCTTTCGTCTCGCAGGATCTACGGCGAAGAAATCTCGCGCACGCGGGGTTCGCGCGACGGACTCGAACAACGAGCAGCGGCGATGATACCGGCTCTCCAATTTGCGACTCGAACTCCTCGAATCTCCTCATCCGGAAAGACACGGCAGAAAGTTTCTCTCCCCTCCCTCCTCCACCTCGAAGACGACGACAAGATATCTATTAATAGCCGCCCGCCCTCCTCTTCGTCTCCTTGACATCGCGCTCTCTCTCGTCGGTCAAACTTTATAAACGCACGCCGGAAACCTCGTCGCTTCACGACGCTCGCGACTTGTTTAGACGTTCCGCCAAGTGTTCCGTATTGCGAAAGCTCAACGTCGAATGTTGCTGCGCGGCACAATGTCAGAAGCGGAAGACTCTGTCAGAAATGCCCCGTTTCGCGGCGGAGGCCTCATTTCCGTGTGCATCGCTCTATTGACGTTTTCGAGCGCGGGAACAGAGTTGCCCGGGTAAATGACGCGCGCGTTGTAACTTCCGGCAACTGCGGCGCAATGTATTATTTATACTGGAAATTCTCCCTAATGACAATGGTAGAATCAAATGGTCGGACCAGTTACAACATTGCCCGGAATTGTCAAGAAATATCAAAGGTTAATGTAGTTCAAACAGATATACATTCTTAATTTCACGTTTTTACATTTTATACATCTGTTTGTTGATCGAAAATTACTTTAATGAAAATCTATGCTGAAAAAAAAGATTGGTTGTAGCAGTCAACAATCTTGGTGAAATAGTTTCAACTAAACATATAAGTCATTATGACAAAATATAATGTTGTGAAAATGAAATGTCCGTAATTGTTATTAAATGTTTTGTTATAATTATATTCGGTAATATAATAATATACTAGCGAACATATTAATTAATATTTAATATACTAATTAAATATTTCAAAAATTGCACTATTAAATGCATCTTATTATAAGTTTATCTAGAATTTTTTTTTTCAGTATAAGTGAGTTATAGACAGCTTTTTTGTCTATTCTGTTTATACGAAAAATCTGCTGATTTACTCAGTTTTATTTTTTATTTAACTTTGAAGGTATATTTCATTTGGTCATTTTAAATAAATATATAAAAAAAAATAAAAAAGTTAGCAGCACATATCCTGATATCAAGCATTCCTAGTTTATTTTCGATAATCGATCAAAAAATTAAACGCGTAGCATAGAGAAGGTTTCAAAAGAGTACCTAGATTCTTTCCAAAATATTTGGACTAAATATACTGCGTTAATGTTTCCCTTTGCGACTAACGCAGCTATGAAATGCTCGAGCAACATAGGCAGCAAAAACAGTCGTACAGTAAATAGCCCGCATTCATTGCTAAAATATCATGTCTGATGTGCACATCGACTCTCTAAGACCTCAGTATTTTCCAATACCGGTGAAATTTTTGGGTGATTTAAAATATTGATTTGAGCTAATTGTAAACTTCGCTTATTTTCGCGCTTGATCCTAATTTTAAGACAAATATTTCCAGCACAAATATGTTCTTGTGACACACATTTTCGGCAAATATCTTTTTAGTCTTAGCATTTGGAAGGAAAAAGACGTCGTTAAAAAGTAATTGGCAATAATAACGCAATAATGTTCCAGCAAATATGTTATAGCATGCTGCAAACAGTTAAAAGTGATTGCATGATTTCTTCCTCATTGCACGATGAATTAATGGCGTCCTCGGAGCATCGACCTCGGCGAGTAATCGCAAAACGGCTGATCGACGCCGCATTGTGTGTATGTGTGTGTGTATGTAGGCGAGCAACCTGCCCCAACGGCAATTCTATTAACTGCGGATGGATATACAAAATTTTTTATTTCACCGGTTTACGATGTGCACGACCGTATTACCCATCCGCCCCGTCCGCGTTACGCCCGACGCTATCCTTTTACCTCCCTTTCGCGGGCGCTACTCTTCGCTTTTTCTTCGCCGCGCCGCCGCCGCCGCCGCCGCGGCGAGTCGTTCACCGCCGGCGCAATTCCCTCTGCGGCGCTAAATGTGTAAGCGATAAAAGTATCTCTGTTGGGAGAGAAACGCGTCGTTTTATGTACCCTCCGCATTTCCTTAAGGTCCGACTAGATATCCGTAAATTCGTGAAACGTTTCCCGGGAAGATCTCCCCGCCCGAGAAGAGAAATGTCTTGCGTTTTCCATTCGACGACGTCGGGAAAGCCAATCGTGAATTTTTTTTTAAAACGGGTCAGCGTTTACACGAGCATATTCCGTTCCTGTAAAATTGTCGGATTTTGGAGCGGTCGATCATTTAACAACTGATTTATGGCTGCGCGAATAAGAAAAAATCGATTTAATATGCATTTGTCACGCTGTATTAAAGAACAGACGAATTTTCTTCGCTAAAAGACGCGAAATAATATATAAGCAAAAATACATGAAATAGTAATGCATATAAAACACTTGAAAAAATGTTGACCTTTGCCAATTCTCTGATTATTTATTTCCTCTCTCTTTTCATTATTTGTATATACCGATCCAGCTTTTCGCAAAGAACGCAGATATCGATTTTCGTGTCACCCGGAAAATCGAGTGTCGGTGCGATAACAATTACCACTAAACGACGAACGATGAGCGGCTCGAACGGGAATACGAAACACGGCCCCGTGCAGCCACCATCAGTACCTCATTAATAACGTCAGTCACTCGTGGCACCGGTGATTTAGCGGGATCGCGCAGACACACGACAAGGGCCCTCTTTCCCTCTCTCGCCCTTCCCCACCCTCCCTCAACGGGGCTTTCGTGAAAGAGAGAATAATGACGCTCGACGTTGATCTTAAGCCGAATTCGTCCGCTCGCGAAATTGCAATTAACGAAGACGCTTTCTTCACATCCCGAATCGACCGATAGCGGCGAAATTAAGCGCGGCGCTTATTTATGCGCCGCGATTGATGGTAACGGCCAAAGAGAGGGAGAGTGTCCGTTATTAAACAGCAGCTGGTGAAATTTCCGCCGCGGGAACGGGGTAAACTGCGAGGCAGAAGCGTGCCCGCTCCGGTGTAATCTTAAGTGGAAAGCAATGCTCTCCCATTACACGGTGGCTTGCGCTTTAATTAATCTTTCACTGCTATCGGAAACTCGCAGCTAGACCTGAAAGTATCCGCTACCGCTCGTAAATAAATAAAATGGCTTCCGATGGCCCCCGGGCTGCTGACCAGGCAAAGGCTCGCGGCGTGCCTTTCTTACGTGTATCAAATCCCAGAAGGCTCGTATCGGAAAGGAAATCTATTAGCTGCACATGCAGCTACCGTGGCGGTGGAACAAAAGGAGCGCGCCGCCGAAATCCGTGCTCCTCCGGAGTCACATTTATCAATCGCAATTCGTAGTTCCTAAAGCTAAATTTAACACGATATTCTCTCGGATTGAAATTTGGGTCGAAATTAAAAACGTGCGCGCGTATTTAGTAGCTCCAGCCTGTATTTAATAGCCACGGTGTACTTCGAAATTCACCAAGATATTCTGGGGGTTCGTGAGAAGTGTCGAAAAGAAACTGGAGCAGCATATTGACATTTCGGTTCCACCATAAATTTCTACGTATCTGAAAATTAGCTCCGCTTTATCATTCAATAATTTCAAGTCTCAAAATCGCGCAGCCAGCAGAATCGATCTGGAATCCCTCTCTCTCTCTCTCTCTCTCTCTCTCTCTCTCTCTCTCTCTCTCTTTCTGTCTCTCTGTCTCTCGCGCGCGCGCGACCGTAATTTATGACGAGAAGCTTGCGTCTGCTCGGCAATTGTACCCTGCTCAGTTCGCTAAAACGGATTCCCACTTGGCAGAGGCGGTCGGAAACCCTCGCGCCGATTATGCAAAACGATCGAACGTAACGATAACAATTAAGTGGAAGTGTTCGTGGGGTGCTAGCGGGTTGTAAGATCGTGTTCGCCGCCCTCCCTTTTCTCGAAGAGAGAGCTTTGGACACCGCGGGAGGTCGGACTTCCGGTCTGGCACCGCTCGGACTTGCGCGCATTCGACAGGGGCGAAGTTCGAGTCGCCGCTCTCTTGGCCAGGCTTCAGAAAACTCGCGGAAACCGTAAGCTTCGCTTGGCAAGTGAATCAATCACTCGGTATCTCTCGAACACCCGGGCCTACGCGCGCGCGTTCCAAGCGATTTGTTCGCTGCGGAGATTTCTTCCGGATCTATAACGTGGCCCGCCGCCAGAATGGACCTTTCCTGATGGCTCCAGCTTGGCACTCGAAAGATATATCCGTCGTTAAAGGCCCGACGAATAATTCTTGGCGCTTTCAACGGCGATTGTTTATTGCTCCCTGATTGCAGGAGATATGCGTCGTGCTTGTTCTTTATACGTGCTTCGCATAGTTGTATATTTCTGTCATACTGTATGTAACAATATATTATTTATCGTTGTAGTTTGGAGGGGCGAATTTTAGAGATACGAGTATTGGTATTATTAAATTGATTATTAACTATTATACTATTATTAACTATTAAACTATTATACTAATTTTAACTCTCGACTGCATTTAAAGTCAATCCGTTAATGTCAATGATGCGTATTTTTGCTAAGGAAATAAAAATGTACATAAATTCACATATGAAACATTACACTGAAAAAAGATTCTGGTTAAAAAGGGACAAATCACAGAAATCTTGTAGGCGTGATCAAATATTCTGGTTATTATAATAGAAATTCTGGTTATTTTAATAAAATACAATACTTTATAACTTATAATAACTAGAATTTTTATTATAACAACCAAAATATTTGATCACGCCTACAAGATTTTTCTGATTTGTTCGCTTTTAACCAGAATTTTTTTCAGTGTAGGCACAAAGATTCAACCGACTGCTTCGGCTTTCCTCTTATAATTATCGTCTTTTTCTTTTATCTTATAATCGTTCACGATACTCTTACAGACTCTTTTTCACCCGAATCAGGAACACAAATTATTAAATACTTGATGAAATCTTGATAAATCTTTTTTCGATTATTTTGCTGAAACATTTTAATTTAGAAAAAAATTTATTCTGTAATTTTAAATTAGTTGGAAAAATTTATGCATGAAAATTGGTCGAGCTTTTATTTCTATTAATTCACATTATTTTGTTAAACCGCCTGTCGATTATTCGCACATCCCGAGCGATCCGAGCGGACTGTCTGCCGAATACGTTCGTACTTCGATACTATCGATTCCTTGGAATAATATCCATATTGCTGTCGGAGGAATAGTCACGCTATCGGCAATGTTTACCAGAGGAAGCCGTCCAATCAGTGCGAAACCCTCCTCTCCCGATGTCCGCCGTACGTCCACTCGATCACACGAGAGGATCTCCCGACGACGAGGACCTTCCCTCGACATTTTTACACTCACGATCGGACATCGACGAGCGGAGGTCCGGGGACGTGAGTGTCCTACGATTTACTTTACATAGTCCCGCGTCTCTTTGGCGTCTCTGTGTCTGTGCGGCGGATCGCGTTACCGGGTCGAGTTCTTGTGTGTAACAACGTTACGCCCTTGTAATCATCGGGATCGCTAACGGCCCGTGGTGCGCGCGTAGCCGACGCGTTACCGCGGAATTAATCAGTCTCTATCTATATTAGAAGGCATGCCCTGCGGTCAGATTAGAATCCCGACGGATCCGTTACGTGGACGGACAGCTGTGCCCGTTAATGGAGCCCGATCGGCGGTCGTGCGAGCCGACTATCCACGCGATAGTCGCTAATTTGCCACATCGAGCAGGACTCGAGCGTCGCGGCGGCGGAGTAATCTCGCAAGAGCTGATCCTGCGGAAGGGCTTTATCGCGGCAAGTAGCTTATCGATTATATATTCCTGTCCGATACATAAATCCGTTTGCCCAAGATGCTCGTATTATCGAGAATAACTGATGATTTTCGCGGTGATTTCACGGATAATTGGTTTTATCGTACATAGTGCTTTTTGATAAGGGTTCTTTCGCAAACTCGTTCCCGGAAAATACGTCATCCATGCAGGAATTAACAAAGTCATACATTTCGTTCTGTAAGTCGAATTATAATTACGATGACCATATTTCTTTGAGAAAAATTAAGGACAACGTCACCTACTCTTCTTCTGCAAACAAGTGCACGGTGAATTTATTATTATTAATATTTTTTTCCTGAATATATATGGTATTTTATATGAAAAAAGTAAAATTGTGTAAATTAAAATAATTACATATAAAAAAAGAAACACATCTTTATTTAAACATTACAGAAAATATGCAAAGGTGATAGAGACTGAAATATAAGACAGTTTATAGAACTCTTCAGAAATAAAGGACAAAGGTGAGTTTTTAGGAAAAAGTAAATTTAAAGTATACAGATCTAAAATAAAGGACTGTCCTCTGTAATATAGGACAGATGGTCACCGTAATTATAATTTCAAATTTGATTAAAAGGAGATGTGTGTTACGAGCAGAATGTCTGCTTCAAGTAATGTTAGAAAGCTGCCGCTTAAGAAGGATTAAAATTATTTGATGCGCGCAAGTCGGCGGCAACACGGAGAAGGCAAAAAGACGTAGTCTCTTGTCCCTGCTGCTTCCGTGTAAAATAAATACTACGGGATTTTTTTGGACGTGCGCGACCGCGGTCGCTCCGCCCGCGACAGATATCATAAGGCGGATATCAGCGGGAGACGCCGGGCTCGACTTTATAATTTCAGATTTTTATGAGGTTTGTGCACGCCTGACATCTGCGCTCAACAGAGAAAATGCGGGATATTTACTGAGGAAGCAAACACGGACACGGCAGGGAAAACACGGAAATGCAAGGAGCGCTGCAAACAATGTGTTACTTCTCGTACAAAAAACAGAATTGCACTCGGCATCCGTGCTTTTTTTTTTGCAAGTTTAAAAAAGAATTCTCTCTCTCACTCTCTCTTTTTAGAGGAGCCGCCTAATTTTTTTTTTACACGTTTCAGAAAACGCTTGTTTTCATCATACATCCAAATCTTGTATTCCAGTGATACATCGTTATAAACTTAAGTTGTATAATTTTATTCAAGTTACATAATTTAAATTGTTCTAATGACTGCGAGTGCTTCGGACAAGCATAATCATCGTAAGATATAAATAAATGATTACACTGGTTTCGTTACTGGGAAGTAATTTCTATGGCCGCGAGTCGGGGGAAAAATCGTTTGCATGAATTTCCTCGCCGCTTTTAACGCTGAATGGGCCGATGCTTCATCGAGAAATAGAGAGAGTGAGAGAGAGAGAGCTTTACCGAAAGTTCTCGCGTTGACTTTCGTAAAAGACCACGACATCTTCAGCATTATCGCACGTGCTTCTCGAAACGCGGCGGTTATTTACCCTGCGGGATATGAAGCCGGGACTTAACTAGCAACAATGCAATTACGCTCGCGCGTTGTTTGCAATCGCGAATGAACGCGAATTGCATTAGCCGCTGCGGGATAATATAAAAACAAGAGTCGTCGCCGTGGCGCGGCCGTGGAGTTTTAAGGCAACGGCAATAAGAGGCAGCGGCAGTTTATAACATATCGGCGGTGCTTAAAAACAAATGGATTCCCAAGTGCCCCGGGAATGTTTACGGTCGCCGATGGTTACCGTTATCGTCGTATCGATCGTAACGATTTCTAGTTACCTGCACCTGGCTCAACACGTGAGAGGCGGTCCTTTGCGCGCAAGAAGAGTTGCCTCTTGTTTTTCCCGCTCAGGTCGATGCTCGCTCTTTGCTGGATTCCGCTTTAACGAAGCCCTCCTCCTTTTTCCGCCCGATGCCCGATAGTACCGCGGCTTAGAACAAAAACTGATAAATGACTCGAATCTTATCGCGGAGTATTGCAATTGCCTGCAGTTTTGTAACGAGGATAATAAGATTGCGTTTAACGGGTACGTAAATTTCGGTTTTTCTGCAATTTTCCTAGTTTATAATTACGGCGACCATCCGTCCTATATTACAGAGGACAGTCCTTTATTTTAGATCTGTGTTCTTTAAATTTATCTTTTTCTTAAAAACTCACATTTGTCCTTTATTTCTGAAAAGTCCTATAAAATGTCTTGTATTTCAGTTTTTATCACCTTTGTATATTTTGTGTAATGTTTAAATATAGATGTTTTTTTATATATAATTGTTTTAGTTTACAAAATTTTACTTTTTTTTAATATAAATATGTATTCAGGGAAAAAATATTAATGATATTAATAAATTTACATTGCACTTGTTTGTGGGAGAAGGGTAGGTGGCAGTGTCCTTTATTTTTCTCAAAGAGAAATACGCGCGATCACCGTATTTATAATTCATAAATTCCTTTTTCACACACATATTGAGAGAAAAAAATAGTTGCAGTAACTATAATACCACTATAATTTATCATTATTTTTGGACCCAGCTACATTTTTATTTATATTCAAACAATTTAAATTATGATTGATTTAACATTTTATTAATTTTATTAAATGAAATTTTAATTTAGTAAGTTGGACTATAAAACAATGTAATAATAATCACAATTGGCATCACTAATATTATAATAACTACTATAAAAATGATATTTTTGATCATAATTATTTTACTATTCAATTCTAGTCGCAAATACATACTTTTCTCTCAGTGTACAAAAGAAAAAAGGAATATAAAAAAAAAGAGTAATACCGAGTCTTATAATCAGATTGAAAGAACGTTGCGTGATCAGCGACTATACTCACAAAATTACTGTTACTTCCTCGAGCGCCGGTTAATTGTAACTGGCTCTTAAAAGATTTACCCGACATTCATTTAAAGATTGCTCTTGTCAATCCAAATTGGCGCGGGCGTTGCGGCCATCGGAATGACAATCAGCCTGTAACTGCCGCCACGTCGAGAGAGCATTACGAGAGCTTAGCGGTGGATGACACCTGATGAAAGGTGGGGAAAGGGCGAAGAGGGATCGGGGCGAGAATCGAAGGCAGAGAGGCAGAGAGGCAGAGATACAGACGCACGGAGGGAACAGAGGAGCGAGAGAGAGAGCCCTCCTTCGAGCGAGAATCACTCCCCGTTGCCGTCAGAGATGATCGTGCTGCGAATTCCACGCGGAAGATAGATTCCCTCGGCGATATACACACTCGGCGATACCGAATTCCCCCGTTTGCTCCGCGTTTGCTTGCTCTATTTCTCTCCCTCTCTCTTCCTCTCTCTCCCTCGCTCGCTCGCTTGCGCATCTCTACGTGCTCCGGGGACGCCTGTGATCTTTGGCGCTCTGTATACACAGCAAGGTCACTTCGGCGTCTACCAACGGACCGTAGACGTACGTAAAATTTCCCATTTCATTCGCCACGTTCTCCTCTCTGTGCACCAGTACGACCGCCCGTGGTGTCCGCGGCGACGTGCGAGGGCCTCCCGAGGACCCTCGAAACTTTTCATCAGCGAACGACGGATCTGAATGCGCGGCCGGATGAGACGGGTTTCGTTGATACGTTCTGGGACCCGGGTATCCCTGGGCAGCGCAAGACAGGTGACTATAATCGGACAAACATGGAGTGCGACGTGTGTGTTGGCGCGCCGGGTAGCGAAAGAACGCGTAATAAAATATCTCGTGAATCTCCCGTGCCTCCGTCTTTCACCGGTCTCGCTCGCTCCCTGGTACGCCTCGTATTTTATTCGTTGCTGCCGCGAGCTCCGATTACGCGCTTTGATCATGTTCGGATTAATTTTCGTTCCGCTTCCATTCCAATATCTCGTAGCGAAACGCGTGATGGGATTCCCTGTTGACCTAATTACAACATTGCGCGAGATCCGTTGGATTAATTTGTGATCAATCATTTCTCAGTTATACATTTCACAACAAAAATTGCTGAAGAATCGAATATTATGGATTGAATATTGAATTACAAGTATTATATTATATACATATATATTATATTAAATATGTTTACATATTGTATATACAGGGTGTACCAAAATTGACGAGAAATATTTTATTGACAAATTTTTTTGTAACGTTTTAAGACGAAAGTTTAAATATGAAAATTCCGAGATTATCCCTTGGTTTACAATTCTGCTTTAAGAAAATGTTTTAGCTCTAAGTCGTAAGCTGTGACCACGCACAGTCGAATGTGAGGAGAATAATAGACTGTGATTGATTATGGTTTAGAGCTAAAATATTTTTTAAAACAAGGTTGTGGACAAGGGGTTTAATAGTTTTCAAAAGGGAAAGGTTTAAAGGTCACGAATGGCAAGATTAAGATTTCACGTGCTCAGGGGGATGGGACAAAATGGCCGGTGACGAAGTTGCTTCCATGAACTGAATATCTTTGACAATAATAAAATTATTGAAAAAACATTCAATAGTTCCATTAAGATTTTATTTTTGTTTATGAACGGATTATAAAAACAATTTTTAAAATAATGTTTTTATTCAATAGTTATAATGTACCGATATTGATATGTGTCAGCTGACATATTTATTTGGTTTGGTTGGTATATATTGTACATATACACAAAAATCTAATAACTGGACTAGTTGATTGAGATAAATATACATAGGTATTTTCTAACAATAAGTCAAAAGCGAAAAACGTAATAAATGAAAATCTTTCGCTATTTAGTATCATCTCTACCATCTTAAAGAAAATATAATTGCATCTTGCATGCATCAGTGCATTATTTAGAAACATAAAAATTAAAGAGTAAGCAGTGAAAGATTTCCTTTTACCACTTTTTTCAATCATGACTTATTGTTAGAAAAAAAGCTATAATTCAACTTGGTTACGAAAATTATCCATGTATAATAAAAATATACCATTTTACTATTTACACTCGTTTCATCATACGAATATAATAGAAAATGCGTGAGCTAAAAACTTCTATGCATCCTTGATAAGATCGTAACGGCGCTCGAGAGAGTATATTCGCGCTCCTCGAGAGAAAAATCATCTAGAATTCCGGTCGCGCGACCGAGCTCAGCCGGGAAAGAGAGGGGAGGGATGGGAGTGTAAAATTAGTGGTGTGATAACGTAAAGTAGATAACAGACAAAGAGAGAGAGAGAGAGAGAGAGAGGGGGGCGGGGGATTGCTTCGCGAAACTTGACTCATGCGGCGCGTAGTATTTCGCGGCACGAAGTTGCAAAGCTCGCCCTCGTCCGGAACGTTCGACAAATCTAGCGCTTCGGGGATTCGAGGCGTTGCCGTTGGTGAAGTTTACCTGCTCCTCTTTCGAAATTATCGGAATTCCCATGGCGGACGCGGCGGTACTTCACCTTTGATGCGCGATGCACGATGGGAGAATAACGGTGGCGGCACGGCGCGCGGATGCGGAGGGAAATTTACCACCTCGTGGCGACGGCGAGATACCTTGCGCGTAGCGGAAAAGGAGTTTATCCGGTGACACGAGGTGACAAATCCTTTTAACCGCTTTATCATCCTCGCGTTGTCGCCAATTGCGAATATATCAAAATTACGCGCGGGAAGATGCAAATCGAGCTGGCTCAGCTCGATTCTCTTGTTGATAATTATTGAGCACATTTAATTCCGGCAGATGAGGATGAAGAGACGTTGATCATAATTAAGGTGCTCATATTTCTTTGAGAAAAATAAAGGACACCGCCACCTATCCTCCTTTCACAAACTAGTGCAATGTAAATTTATTATTATTATTAATATTTTTCCCAGAATGTATATTAATATGAAGAAAAGTAAAATTTTGAAAACTAAAACAATTATAAGAAACACATTTTTATTTAAACATTATACAAAATATACAGTGATAAAGACTGAAATATAGGACATTTTATAGGACTTTTCACAAATAAAGGACGATCACCGTAACTACACACAAAAAGTGCAATATAAATTTATTATTATCATTAATATTTTTTCCCTGAATATATATTTATATGAAGAAAAGTAAAATTTTGTAAACTTGTAAAACGATTATATATAAAAAAAGAAAAACACATCTTTACTTAAACATTATAATACATTATATAAAATATATAAAGGTAATAAAGACTGACATATATACATTTTAGAGGACTTTCCAGAAATAAAGGACAAAAGCGAGTTTTGAAAAAAAATAAATCTAAAGGACACAGACCTAAAATAAAGAACTGTCCTCTGTAATACAGGATGGATGGTCACCGTAATCATGATACGTGTGAAAGAGAAATCTCCGGCTGATGAGAATCGATGCCTCGCTTCGCTGACAAACCAACAGTACATGAGGTATTTATTTCAAAAGCGACAATTTTGTGCCAAAACGGCCATAATTACGCCAACAAGCGCAAGCTTTCCTAAGCGCGTGTCAATTCTGTCATCAAAGGTCCATCGTCTATGTTGTGTTTCCGACTGGGTACACGACCCCAGTAAATTCGTTGCATCGTCCTATTCGCAACGTTCCTTTGAGAGGGCCCCCCCGGCCCCATTGACGTATATTTCGCTTGGCCGCCACTTTCACTTTCTGCCATAGCGACGTGCTCAGATACAGATCGCGGTCTGTTGACATCTATTGATCATGACATGAATAATGAATGGATACACCGCTTGAATAATGCATGCATCAACGTCGAACAACATCCACTCGATAGCAGTGTATAACTAGTCGGGTGTACTATTGGGAACGTTGATGAACAGAGGCCACTCGCTATTGGCCGGCCACCATGATATCGCTACGTGTCTGCAGGTCGATATATTTTCTTTTGCGTCCAGGCCAGCTGAAGCTAAAATCGAATCGTTTCCGCGGTTCGTCCTCGGATACGATAAACATTTCATTTCAATTGTCCAAGTGTCGCGCCTATCTCTCGATAGTTAAATTTTTACATGGGAAACGTTCGTGGTACGATCGGATTTTATATACATTCTCTGAAACATTCATTTCTGTCATCTTCATATTAAACAAAGTATATGTAAAAAAAAGAGAAGTACAACAATTATTATAATTGCAGTATTGCATAGTATAATTACTTATTAAGAATGAAATGTAATAATTTCATTGAAAAAGATATTCAAATATTATATTTAACATGATCATAAATCGATTAACAATTATGATAAATAATATTTTGAAATAAATTGTTTTTAATATGTAATATGTGAAAATAAGCTTTCAAAGTAATAATTTGTCATCGCTAGATTGCGATTATTTTAATACGACTAGCCTTCAATTTTTCTTACATTCCTTGTTTAGCAATGAGCGTATTTCCTCATGAATTAATTAGGTTATTATGATAGCAAATCAATGATCATTTAATTGTAACAAAAATAAAATATGCCACGAACGCGTTCGCGTTCTTTCGTTGTAAAGTTTCGCCTCTTCGTATATACTTCAATTTAATAGTTCCCGAGAAGTACGAAGAACTTTAGTTGTCAGCTCGTCTTCTGCGGAGTCTGCAGCTCGGCGAGGGTTTTATATGGCTAGTAAAGGTAGAATTGGGGGCCCTATTACTTACGTAGAATATTTAGTTCTTCTCCATAGTAATACTTTTCCCTTAACTTGCGCATTTGCACATTAATTAAAGAGAAACTGCTCAAACATTAAGCAAGAATTAGCACACGGAACTATTTAATTATCTGCAATATTTATCGTAGACAGCGTAAAGAAAAAATTGAAAAACAAAACTGTAAATGAATCGTGCATTTATTTAATACATTCCATACACACTGAAAAAAAATTCTTGTTAAAAACGGACGAATCAGAAAATCTTGTAGGATTAATCAAATATTCTGGTTTTTATTATTGTAATAGGAATATTATTGTAATAGGAATTCTGGTTATTACAAGTTACAAAGTATTGAATTCTATCATAATAACCAGAATATTTGATGAATTCTACAAGATTTCCCGATTCGTCCGTTTTTAACCAGAACTCTTTTTCAGTGCATTAATTGGCACTTTTATTTAATGCTTCATTATTGAAAAACAATATTTACGCGTGTATCCAGCTCCAGAAAAATTAAATTTTCTTCATGATACTGTAAAGATACTCGTTAAACTGCACAAAGAACACACGAGAGGGCCGTCTGAAAGAGTACGGCGGCTAATGCAGCTCTAACAAAGGTTTAAAAGAATGGAGTGTGTGTTTTAGCCGTTAGGCAAGAGAGAACGTTAATGAAAGAGCCACCGTAGAATTGCCTCGTGGCATGCAAACAAGTTGGGCTGTCGGTCACCCTCAACTGCCGGGCTTGCTACAGAGGGATTGCGGGACTCGCGGCTGCGGGATGAGAAGGCGGGGTCCCGGGGAAAGAGCTCTTAGTTGCGTTAGGTTAGGTAGTTGCAGCTATTTGCGGCTCATCGGAACCATAATTAGTTTTCCTCCGGTGAAGTCTCGGTCGACCGAGCTCGATAGGCAGGCAGTTTTAGGCGAGGGCGGCCAAGCGTGCGGAACCGGGCGCGGCGGATGGAGAGAGAGAGAGAAAGAGAGAGAGAGAGTGAGAGAGAGAGTGCCCTTCGCCACGACGTTCTTGCCTCGTTCTTGGGCTTTATCAAATTCTCAGGGCTGCGCTAACTCGATCAAGTCCCAGTCTTCAGAATATTTACTTTCCGCGCTGAGGCGCGATAGAGGCGGGCGACTAATCCCGCCGCTTGTTTGTTTCGCCGTGACAAGCGGCTAGAGAATTTATTCGCCCTTTGAATCCGGCATGTCGCTTTCTCCGTCGCTCCGTGCTCCTCGAGTCGCGCTTGTACAACGCGGTAGGATAATACATTCGCGTTTACTCAAACGCGTATCTGCGCTACTTACCCTGGATTCGGTTTCAAAGAAGATCCGTATCGCGGGAGGAGAGGCGGGGAATTCCGCGCGATCGACGGTTTCACATAATTATGGCAACTATTTAATTACATAACTCGGCGTACAAGTACATTATACCCTAATTAATCTCCCTGCCCGTCCAGTTAATCAATCGCGGCCAGGTGTAAAACAGTAATAGCAGTGCGCGGTAAATACCGATAATAGTTGAACTCGCGGTCGAAGCGCGGTTTCTTGCCCGAAGGGCGGAAGGGTGGATCGCGCGACGGATTTATTTCGAACGGCGAAAAAAAGCCGAGACACAGCGATAATAACAAAAGGCGCGATAAGGCGACGCGCCGTGGAAAAAAGCGCGTCGGGGGAAAGGTGACGAAAAATGAAATCACGGTGATTTTCTTCAACGGAGTCGGAGAAGCTGACGTCATTATGACCGCCGTCGTTGTTACAGGGTCCGTGAACGAGGCCGGGGTTTTTGCGCTGCGAGGCAGGCAGGAGGGCAGCCGGCGTGCCAGGCGAACCACCACCAGCACGAGCACAACGACGTCCGGCTCGACGTTGATACCACTACCTGATGAAGTGGTACAACCCGCGGCCCTGCTGGCCCCCGAGGAAGAGTCCACCAGTTCTTCCACCACGACCAGCGTCGCTCTATCCTCGGACATGGCCGACACGTCGTCCAATCCGCCGCTCGAGCTCGTAGTGAAGCCCCACAGCAAAGTCATCTTGCCCTGCGAGCTGGAGGGAAATTACTCGAGATTATTGCTGCCGGGAGCGAGGTAACGCGCGTGTCCGGTTCCAATCGATCTGTCGCGATCACGAAATTGTTGAAATAACACGTCGATTAAAGTTGTCGAAAGCATAGGGCGTGTTTGAAAATATTTCAAATGAAATCCGTCCGAATGGGGAAATATCGCGTTTGAGTTTCAAACAAACCGCGTAACATAATATGTAATCGATACTCTCCCGTTTCTTCTTTTGTCCAAAGTGGGCCCTCATACCGCGGATGTCCGTATAATAATGTATTCCCTCGTCATATATTAATATCCGCTTCACTTTATTGTAACGCCAACTTCTGCGATACGAGTATGTACGTCACGCGGTGAAATTATTCCCTTTACGGAAACAAAAGTCGCTCCGTGATAGCGCGGCTCAAGTCTCTTTGTCGCCCTTCGTTCCAAGATTGGACGTATAATGAAGTTTGCTTGGTGAACTAATAATGCGGACGCCGCAACCCCTTGTCAGAAGTTACAGAATACGACCGGCGACATGGCTGCACGAGGGTAGTCCAGTGGATATGATCACGATAGACACGAGAACGGAAATGAGCGGAACCGGCCACCGGTACATCGGCGACTCGACGACCGCGGCGCTGCACATAGACAACGTTAGATTAGAGGACGATGGTGTGTGGAGCTGCACGCTGGAGGACGACCGGGGGAAGATTCTCTTCGGCAAACCGGTGAAACTGGTCGTGCTCGGTGAGTGTCTTGCATCTCCTTCCGAATGTTTATACCCAAAAAAAACCTAATTTTGATATACGTGAAATATGTAAATCTTAGAGGGATCTTTACTCTTATTTCTCTGAAATCAAGAGAAAAATAGTATACAAGATACTTTTCACTTTATTGAAAGAGGAATATGTTTGCTATAAAACAGTAAGAATTAATTAGAATATGAGATTATCGCTCTGGGAAAAATCACTCTGAACGTAAAATACTTTTTTTTTGGGTGTAATCTTTCCGAGTTAGATTTTCTATTGACATGAAAAGTTAAATCCACATGACTTGTCCTTTTGTGCCAAATATCTTGGAAAATTTAATGTCGTTCATTCTTCATACTGCACTCGTTTGTCTACGTTTTTAGAAAGATATGCAAACTAGTTGATTCCAATTTGAATTTTTATGATTTGAACTAATCGAAAGTTTCGAATCCAGATAGTTTGAATATATTATCAATCTTATAAAATCATATTTCCCATTAATAATCAGCATTATCAGTGCATAAAACGTGATCGTGTTGTGATCTAATCATTTCACATAAATAAATTGTGAATATTGAATTATTTGAATCGTGTTATATGTTTGAAGAGAAAACATCTCACGTGACGCATATATGTTAAATATTTGCTAGAATCATAAAAAATTTATATGTAAAACGGTTTGAAATATACATTTATTCATCAGAATGATTTTCTAACGATATTGATATATTGATTTACAATTCGTATAATCGATATTACTCGAATATTTTTAACAATTTAACGCTTAACGATTAACATTTGTACCAACTGAAACAATTATGCGTTTATAAATCGAAATAATATTCCCTTTTTATATAATATTTTATGTAATATAGAGAATTTTTACCTCGGCTTTATAAAAAAATGGCGAATTTTTTGGATATAATACATTTTTATGTACGCTTTGAAAAAGTGAGATGTGTGTGAATTTTTTCGAAAACGTGATCCTATCTTGCATAAAGCCTTTCAATTTCGCGCGAATGATTAAATTCTCGCAAAATTCCGACTGATAAAGTTTTTTAGGAATGTGCCGGATACATTTAGGAGCGATAACATACGAGAGAAAAATTTTTCCGCAGCGTATAATCGAGAAGGCAAACTTTTACTGGTCCCCCAACATTTTTCATTTTTATATTCCACATAATCCTTTCCTAAAAACCATCATCGCATTCAAATAATCAAAGATATTTATTATTTCAATTTTAAAAACGTAAAAATTTTTTTATCATGATATTTACTTGAAAGAATAAAAAGAAAAGGAATTTTATCGCTCGATAATTGTCAATTTGTCAATGTCGAAATATTTTCCTTGAAATTTTTACAATTTCTCTAAAAAAAAATTTGTTTATGTTCATACTTGGACGTTGTTTTTTTAAATAATACTTGATTTAAATTTGAACAACTTAATAATGATTAAAGCTCGATTAATTAAAAATTATATAACATATTGGGCGGCTTACTGTAACAAGAAGCTCCTTGGGATTTCTTATCCTTGTTGCACTCAGGTTTGAGCGATATAGATATCGTAAAAGTGTTGCCGTTCTCAAGAATTTCTGGCAAGTAGGTCGGACCTCCAGAAATCGGAGGCAGAGACGGTTTCAGGCGCTGCCTGAACCGCTGGTAATGGCAGAATTTATGCATATTAATTCGCACCACTTGGACCCGGGCGGTCGCATCACTACGACATGAATATGCATTCGCCCTAAAAGTTCGCCCTAAAGCATTTTTACCTTCCCTCCTTTTTTTTTCTCCTCTCCTTTTTGCCGTCGCTAGACAGACGCGTCATCCGTTCTGCCGGCTGCACTTGTCTCCGTAGCGAGGCGTACACATTTACGCGAAACAATCCCGCTTGACGCGCGCGTGACGCTCTTCGAAAGCTTCATGGCCCTTCGACCGAATAAAGCTTTGCTCCGTGGCCTCGCTCTCCGTTTCCTGTTTTTAATATTCAACCGCCAAACAGAACGAAGAACATGGCGAGCTTTTATCTACCGCGGCTACGCTCGCTCGGGGCGCGACGCGGGTGTGGTTGTACACACACAACACACACACACAACACACACAACACACACACACACACACACACACCACACACACACACACACACACACACACACACACTTTCTCTCTCTCTCTCTCTCTCTCTCTTTCTCTCTCTCCGCGTGCATTTTGTGCGTTTCCTCTCTGTGCATCCTCTCTCTCTCTCTGATTATTTCTGGTTCACGATGTTGATGTTTATTTTTCGGTTCTCGCACGAACGTTTTGCCGTGACAACGGTCTTTACCGGGCGCTGCACTCGCGGCTCCGCTTAGCACGGTACTTTTGAATGTTAACGCAGACCAAGATATTATCATCTACGCCGTGGAAAGATTTCTGTAATTTTAATACGATTTTTATGAGGCACTTTCAAACTGTTTAAATAGACGAAAATGTCTTTTTGGCTCACTGAAATTTCTTGCGAGCCGTAAATATAAATTTCTACGAAAATGACGAGAATGATGAAAATGTGAGAGGCAGTCCTCTGGTAAATGTAATCGACTCGACGTCAACTAACGAGTATAAACATTACCTTGTTAGCCTCTCCGAGATGTTTAATTCACATACAACTGGCAAAATAAACGCTCACGTAATATCGGGAAATGGATTTCGGCCGGCTCGAAATAAATTCTGAAAACGTGACCAATTACTTTCTTTCACTTGCCGGCATTCCGGCTTATTTCGCGTATCTCAATGAACTGCACCGACTTCATAAATCTTCGGATTTATATCTTCCCTATTGTGCCTCTCGCAAACCGGTCGGGTAAATACGAAAGAAGAGCGCTAAAAGTTGCCTGCCGTATGAAATATGGCACCGAAATCCGCGCGGCGCACGATAAGACGTTGAGTACACTTAACGTCTACCCTGGCGAAGTCGAGAAAAACAAATCAACCTCCCGGGTGTTCCAAGCCGGAAGCGCGCGTCCAGCACGCCAATGCGAGCAAAGTAAAGCTTTCATTGAAATGCAATAGCTTGTATTTCTTTCATACTTTGTTTTGTGCATTATACCTTGCTATACACACTGTTCTGCGAATCGCAAGATGAAAGATATACTGCCGCAGTTATATATAGTCACATTAGCATCCGAGTACCGCAACGTACGCATTTGACTGAACGTAACAAGGAAATGTTTTAATTATTTAATTTCAAAATTATTTGTCTCGTCATACTTATCAATTTGTGAAAGATTAATACCGCGTAATTATAATTTTACAATTTGGAAAAGAGTACTAAATAAATGTAAAAAAATAAAAGAAATATAATAAAATACTAAACAGATATTTAGTAAATAATGACATATATTAACCAATAATTAACGGTGTATTAATTGATTATGCTCATTTCATTCTAATCTATTAGGATTAAGTAATATTGCGTTGGATATTGTTTCGGCTTTTAGGAGCTCTATCGATTATCAGAAAATTTGGGTCAATTTACGATAAATTTAATGGTGGTCGCAACGTCGGGCCAATGTGACACCTTTTGACGATAATTCCATAATGTACGTGGTGTATGTTGATGATTATCATGTTTCTCCGGTTATCGAACTTAGCTTCGGCTATGTAACGCATACTGCACGTCGCTTATAAGCTTGCAACATAAAGCTATGAAAATGAGAAAATGTACAAACTCAATTTGTAACATAGAAATTTCAATTATTCCTCGATATTTTCGTGCTCACAATATCCAATTATGAATGCACGCGCACATACTTTGTCTGTATCAATTTAAAACGGCGTATTTTCTATGCGTTTAATATTGTCAAATGCATGTTGACAGAGTCATTATAATTTTGCAACTTATTACTGCTAATTTAAAATGCAGAGCATCAAATCGACGAAGAGACGTTAATCAAAATGTATGACAATAAAATGCGATTACAGTGAACTAGCAGATGTGAAATGTAGAAATAAAGTAAATTCACAAATAAACAATAATTACTGCAGGACATAATGTTGACGGAAATAAATTATAAAAGATTATTTAGATGAATTACAGAGGCAGATTATCGGAGAGCTGATTTGAATAGATCTTCTTTATCGAGCGCGTTGAAAGTCCCTCGTATCGGTGTGAATTTTTAAGCACGTTTTTAATAATATTTCACGAGTGACCTCGATACCTTCGCGCATCTTCCATTTCGAAAACGACCCGGGTGTCGGTTCCGGGAAATGCATCTGAAGGGGGATAAAATGCGAACGAGTTTTTCCTCGGCGATAACATCATAACGCATGTCCCGCAAAATCATCACCTCTACTTTTCACCGATCATTGGAAATGCAGTCGTTTTATTCCCGCGGCGAGGGGGAGAGGGGGGACACACGGGTAACGTCCGTCTGCGGCTGATAGGGATAGATTTGCCTAGCGTTACCCTCCGGGCCGCTCGACGCCGAATCCGCGAGTGAGAAAAAGTTGAGAATAATGCGCGTTTTATGCGGTTGCCAGGTTCCTCGTATTTTATTCGACAAATAGACAGGGATGTTAAGGCGCTCGTCCTTAACTGGCGTGCTGGGCTGGGCAGACTGCGGCGCTCCTTCCTCAAGATTCATCTTCAGACCATCCGCAGACGTACCACCCGCGCAATCTTCCCTGCACTTCTTCAAAGCGCCTTTCATATCCTCTTCCCTCCCTGCTGCGTTTTCATATTAAATCGAGATTCGGATTACGAATATAACGAACGTTTCTTTCGCCGTACTGTTTTCTACTTTAATGCCGCTCCCTTTTTGCATCTTATTTCCTTCGATCTCTCGTTATCCCTCTTTGTACCGCGGTTCTCGTATTCCCTTCTCTCTATTTTTTTTTTTCAAGCGCTTACCTATGCACAGTAGACGCGCATATACATAGGGTAAAAAAAAAGATTTTGTTTATGTATTTACATCTGTTTTGGCATCAAAGTTGAGTTCGCCCGTACGCCAGAGTAATAAATATAGATTTTTCCTGTATCTCCTACTTCCTCTCTTTTTCGTCGCTTTCTTCGCATCTTCTTTTTTTTCCTTTCTACCTTTTAAAGGGAATTCAATTTACTGCCATCCTTTCCTGTTTGCACGTGTTGCGGAAAGATCTGACGTCCACATTTAGCAGCTTACCGGCACTTGCAATCGTTATCACTCGATCCTTTCGATTTTTCATTTAACTCTCCGTCGACTCTCCACACTCGCGTAGCCTTCCGCTTTTCCGTCTCTCTCTCTCTCTCTCTCTTTCAACTTGCCTCTCGCTCTTTTGCCTTTTACCTTTTGCTTTTTCCTGCGAGCTACTACTCTATAAAGCTGACAAGATCGGTATAAGGTACAGAGAAATCTTGTTGTCTGGCGCGAACAGAGGGCATTCCACTGTCTGACCAATATCGAACTACTCCCCTTTTGGCTGACTATACGCGTGTCTCTCCACTGTTGCCGGCCAATGGCGGGACTCCATCGGTATACATATAGAGCTACGTCAACGAAATTCGTGGCATTCCGCTCTCTCGTATCGTCTTTCGATTGCGCTCGACGTCGCGGCGCTTTTTGATTCATGTACATATCGATATCGCTGCTGCCTCGAGCATGTTCGACCTCGATGCGATTCGAGGAAATTGAGATCCTTGTCACAATGTTTTACGATCCTTTCTTCAAAAAATTATGTCCTTAAGCGTCGATGAAACGCTAAAGTTTATTCGGAAATGCTTGCCATTCCACGCGCGTGCAACAGTACACACAAGATTCATGTTTCCTTGTTATCCTAGGAGGATTAATTGCTTTATAAACTTGCATATAAAACTTTATTAATTTATTGTCGATATTTATATATCGATTAGTATGCAAAAATTGCTATATTTTAACTCGTTTTATTTGAAAGAATTATTACTATGTCAATGTCTCAGTTAAAACAAAATTTATCGCACATAGTTTTAAAAAATACGAATGCAGAAATAATTAAAAAATAAGGCATCTGGAACGACATGAATATTTCAATTAAATTTACTTCTGTGCTTCTGTGACAAATTATTATTTGTCGCTTTCACGAGAACATTATTCATGTTCATTATTTTCTCGCGACAGCATTCGAAAATCAAAAGTGCATGGTTGGTTCACTCGTCTCTTTGTTCTTTTTTTTGGCATGCACTTTGCTGCCGTGTGCTATGACGAAGAGAAGAGTTTACCAAAGAGACCCGAGTTGCGCATTGTTTCTATCGTCATCGTTCAAAAGGGCGGAAAGGGCCGCGCTGCCTACAGTGCAAGACCATGCAAGACCGCGTGTCGCGAATAGGGCGAACGACGTTTACACAAGACGTTTACATAACGGGCTACAAAGGTCATAGGTCGTTTTATACGTGTGCGTGTAAAACACGCCGGCTGCGGGCAGTTTCGAACGTGGGGATTGAAAAAAAGGGCAATGTCACGGTGATTGCACGCTGTCACTTTGTACGTCGTGCGCATAAACGCGGAACGGTCACGTGGTCTTTTTGTCACTCAACAATCGGCCCGGGAATGCGCGCGTTGACGCGATTTATTCGTGACTTTGTCAGCAGGCTGGGACGATTAATTAATTTTCGGTAATTTAAATGTAATTGTCGGACGTGAAGGTACTCAAAGCCTGTTAAATAAAATCAGTAATGCCGCTGTAGCGCAAGCGCGAAAATAATTGAGTTTACTGACACACTGCGCGCCGTTAAAATACTCTCATTAAGTCCATCATCGCTGTTTGTGATTTATTACATGTTATTTATGATTGATTAGAAGTAATCGACGGCAATGCCCTCGGAAAATGCGTCAGTCAAAAGCTCTTTTATGATTCTGTTGTGCTTCCACTTCGCGCGTGATAAAGTGGGATCGTAGCGAATACGTCATCCTGCTACGTTCTAATTGTTGCTATCTCAGCCGATTTTCAATGACGAGCAAAATATTCCTTGTTGTAAGAAAACAGTTGAATTTGCGAATATATACAAATATTTTTATTAACATTCGCACGACATTTGCACGACACGAACAAATTTGATAATATTTTGTATTACGTTATATTATTATATCAATAATTTGTTTGTTTTCATAAGATAATTTATCCATCAATATGTAATATGCCGCAATTATATGTAAATACGTTTTTTATTCCATATTATTTTCCTTGCGTGTCGTAGTATAATATTTACATATTTTGTAATTAATTGTGTTATAATTAATCGGTTAAGATTTGTAATTATATTCATCATAAGACCGCCGTTATCATATACATGACGTCAAGTTGTGTAATGCACCGCGGTAAATATTTTATAATAATAACCAGGAATTACTTCATTTATATAACGCTTCGAGTTTGCGATTTAATAAAGTGAATTTAGCGGTCTACAGGTAGAATTCGCAAAATTTGATGCAAATGCTATTCGCGAATAATTCGCTATGTCGAGTTACGTACTCTCGTAACTCTCCATGCAGGCTCCAACGCCTTTACGCTCAAGTGCAACGTTAATATGCTCTCTCTACCTCTCTCTCTTTCTCTCGTACGTAGAAGTCCGTGGAGCCAGTGCGCGATGTGCGACTCATACGCACACTTAGACTATCATTGTTCCAGACCGATGAAACAAGGGCGACAGTGGGACCGAAGCATTAGCGCAGGTGGAGTAAATTAGCGCATCAAAGCCCAGCGCCATACTACTACGCTGCCCAGTGATTATTGACGCGAGCCGAGTATTGGCCACTAACTACCCATTGAGTAGCTGAAGGTTGCCTCGTAATTAATGGAACAGTCAATGGGGCATCCTCCGGATCTGTCGCCGCATCGTGATGTTCACGGTGCTCTCTGAGAGCACCGTGAGCACGGGTTTCCATTTTCACGCGAGCGAGAATTTTTTCTACTTCGCCCGCGACGCCACATTATATCGCAGCCATTTCAAAAGACCGGTGGCCCAGTTACGAAAATTTTATTAAAATCGGCACAGCTCGTGTTATCTACAACTCGTTGAATTTCATAATTAATAAAACTCTGCTGCAGCGTTATTTCAATTACGGCGTGTAGTTATTACGTATTAATAAAAAAAAAAATGTACGTAAGTAATAATTAATGAAATAATATATTTTATTACTGATTTAATTATTAACATATCGATTACCGCGTTTTAGTCGTACCGGCACGAACGAATCTTTTCTCCAAACTTTGGCGATAAGATTTACGACGCGTTGAAGCTGTATGTAAATCCACTGTTGTCCATTTATCTCGCGCCGGTGTTCTTGCGAGTAGCAGATTGATCGGTGTAAATTGCATACGCATTATGCACCAGGTAATTGCCCATTTATCTCGAAAGACTGGTTTACAATCACGTCGCGATACGTGTATATAGGGTAGATAATGTATCCGAAGACCGGGCGCTGTGTGTCTTGTGATTTATGTAGTGCAAAAGAGCAGCCGTGTTAATCGTGTAATTAAGTTGGCCACTGATTTGGCGCGCCGGCTCTGCCGTGACATTTCACATTTTCAACGACAACGTACCAAAGTTTGAATTTCAAATGCAATTAATGCCGAATTAAATACTATGCTAATTTCCCGCCCGTGCATTTTATATATAACCGCACGGCGCGTAATGCGGGATTTCAATATTTTATACTCGGTATCGGCTTCTTTCACGCATTAGCTTCGACAGAGTTAAAACAGAAATTAATTATTAACGTCCACGAGCGGGAATACAATTATATTATAATCGTCTTTTAATGGGAAAAATTTTATGTCTTTAAAATCATTCTATTTTTCGTCTCTTATCGTATTCCTTTGACCAATAATTTTTTTTTATTATTATATGAAATCGTTTAAAATATAATAATTAAATATCAAATGTAATTATGCTGACGATTAAACGTGCCGACTGCAGAGTACAACATATGGACGAGAAGGAAAGAAAGTTATCTTAAAAGCTGCCTTTTCGTTGTTCTTCTCCTTTTTTTTTGCTCTTTTCATTTTGCCCTTTCTTTCTCCTCTCTCTCTCTCTCCCCTTCATCTCATCGAACATATTCGAGGGTGTGCGTGACGTAGATGTGTCGGTAGTCCGTATTGAAGTGGAGTGGTAAGTCAATAACCCCGAGCTTCCGAGCGGCGGTGCACTCGAAGGGCTGTCAGTCGAACCGAAAGCTCTCCTGGCTTTACGACGTTATCGTCCGTGTGCATTTAGCGTCGGTCAGCGATATGCGACGGCCACTGTTTCCGGTGTTAAAGAAAGTGCACTTTGGCCCGTGCTACGCGCGCTAGTTGCCACGAGCGCGACGCGATTAACGATCTGCAATGAAAAGCGCCTCTGTCGCGGAAACGCTTGTTGAGCAAGCGCTTTTCCTGCCAGCGTACGCTTGGATATCTCTCTCTTTCTTTCTCTCTCTGTGTTGAATCATATTATTTTTACATTCTCTTGGCCGTTGATTTGCCCACGTTGCACACAAGTCGACGATTTAGTCGTTTATCCGCCGTATTCGCAATTCTAATTGTGTTATAATCAACACTGAGAGAAAAATATAGTTACTTTTAGCTTCAACCACAATTTTTTATTATTTTTAACAATAATTATGCAATTAACATAATAATGCATATAGTTAAGTTAAACATATTTATTATTGGAAATGTTATAAAATTATGGTTCAGACCAAAAGTAATTATATTTTTTTCTCAGTGAAGCCTTGTGGCTTTTTTGACTTTTTAAATTTTGCTTTTGCAATTTTTTTTCAACATTATAATGTACATTGTATTACAGTAGTCGTTTCATCATTACATTATATATATTTATTTGAGCTTTCCCGTTATGTGTTACATTTTAAAAGTATCGGTGAGCTCAAAATAATCTTGTTTCTCCTCTAATAGATTATACTAAAATCCGATATATATGGCAGAAGTTCGATACAATCGTTACACTTAATATTTCGTGACGCTGTAAGTCCGCCGAAGTCGATAACAAGATTTATCAAGATGTAGGATAATGCTTCTTGATCTTTTGAGCCCGGTTTACTGCACCTTCTTGGAAATAAATGGTTTATACTGGCTTCGTTGACTCGCTTCATCCGGCAACTTAATTAATCGCCCGCGCGCATTGTGCGTCCGCTCTCATGGTGATTCTCTGGAACGGGGCTTGCACCGCAATACACATGCCATTGTTCTGTTTTCTGGCCTGCTAGGAACGCGATAATTAGTTGGCTAGGACTGGTCGTTCGGCTGCTTGTTCAGTTGCCGCGCAAACAGCTGCGGAACAATCTCTGGTGTTCGATAGGATTTAATGATGAAGCAAGACCGCAATCCCATTCGTGATCTCTCGGCCATGCATATTTGTTTCACGATGTGTGATGGTAACGCGGCCAAGTTAATCTACGTTCTCCAACCCGTATTCTCCTTTTCTCATAAATCAAACGACATACCTTTCAAATTGATTAAATTTTCAAAATGTTTCATTTTAATTCAGCATAATAATTATGCTAAACTATAAAAGATTTCAGAATGTTATATATTTAAAATAGTTTGTTTTTTCTTTCTTTTTCTTTTAAATATTATTCGATATTTAAAATAATATTGTATGACATTCTTTTTACACTTTTAATAAAAAGATTTCTTGGTTGATATTTAGAGAGTTGAAAAGAAAATTAAGATGAGAATAATTCAAGTCGTATGTACTTGAGTTTTTATGGAATTTCTTTTATATTTTTAAGATTGCATAACGATACGGAACATTATTTGAAACATTATTCATTCTCTGCATATTTGTCTTCTAAAAAGACAAAAAGATGTGCTTTTTGTATATTCTCGTGTTCGAGGTATAGTAAATATCCTTCGCTTGAAATTTAAAGGAAAAAGAAGCGCGCCGTCAAATTATATATCTCCGCTGTGTTCCTGGTGTTTAATTTTAAGAAGCAAGAAAATCTCAGCGCTTTTGTGGTACTCAACGTCCGTGCTTATACGACTCATTTCTATATGTGAGCTTTACACTTTATAAAGTTGATGGCGGAGCTCAGTGGTGATGTTGGTTTTATACGACGGATTCACATATAATGTTTGGCAGTATTTTTTCGCGGCTTTATTTAATTTTATATGGTTATTTCATGTTGAAAATTCGTTCTGATGCAGTTTTGTCTAAAATGCGAAATTTTATATAAGATATATATAATATATCATGTTGTCTACTTAAACATTTTTCATTCTGTCAACTTAAACATTTTTAACCAATTGTACATTGATGTATATACATATTATATTATATATTTTTATCACTTGATAATTAAATCATATATAAAATATTAGACAAAGATCACGCAAAACGAATATTATGAGATTTAATTCTCGATATGAAATAGTTTATAAATTAAACCATATAAAGTTTCGTTATGCAAAAGTCCACTTCCAACTGAGTTCTTTTATGCGATAAATTCTATTTGAAGAGTTTTTTTCGTATTGGGAAACATCTCGTCAAAGTATTAAAGTATTTTGACAAAAAGTACAAATAAATATTTCCATTTCGATACTTATTCGTAATTTCAGCAACAACAGCATTATCATATTGTTCGTAACATAAATATAGTTTTCGTTCAATTTTATCCGGCGCATTAATATTATCAGTATTTAAAAGATATATGAGTAAGGCACATATATGAGTAACGCTCTTTAAAGCTTTTTCCTCCGTAGAATCGGAGCACCCGTGGAGCTTAAAAAGGGTGCCCATATAGGTGAAAGCGTATTGAAAAGTCGAGAAACCAATTCGAGCGACATAGATCCAAAGCTACCTCTGGTATTGAGTATCTATTCAATCGGTCCCCACGGATCTGATTTCCGTTTATTACCACGTTGCTCGAGCAGTATCACATCTTCAGTTAAGCGAAAAATCGAAACGGATATGAAAGTAAAGACAATTTCACGGCTGCACTTCATCCGAAAATTTGATGTGCACGTATATATGTGTTAATATATTAATTCGCAATATGGCAAACAAATTAGTTTTCGCGTATTTCCAGTTTCTCGTTCTTTTCTTCAAATATTTTATGTCCTATAATTTTTATACACTGTGTATAGATTGTCTTTTCTTAAAATCTACATTCCATAATTCTTTAATTAATAATTTATACATACTTTATTTGCGTAATGTATATTTCCTACTTGAATATAATAAATAAAGTAACGTAATATGTTTGCGCGAGATAAATTATCTTTTATACGAAAACGTGAATAATGAGTTTCGTAAGAATTTGGAAAAGACGTTAGTTAGGCAATACATCGCAGCTTTGGAAATGCAACTCTCATACAGGAATTTCCGCGAATAGATAAGAAGACTGATGCATTGTATACTAGTGGAAAGGAGCGGAATCCCATGGACGTATTTCCGTTGCGGGAGTTTGCTGTAAAACCCTCAATAGTACGTGCAGCGTCTGAGCGAAATACAAAATGAACGTGACGCCCGTACCGTTTCGTTTCGAATCGAGAAATTGACAGAAATCGCGCATTGCTGTTTAAATATTACATCAGATTAAAAGAATTATGTGTACCATGTTTTGTCACGACAAGAAATAGCACTAAAAATAATAAGGTCGAGTTACTATTATATATAATAATTCATAATTATTATTTTATCTCGAGAGGAATAATTGAGAAATATAATAATAAATTTTCCAATCTAATGTAGGTAATTTGTTTTGCAATTAATATGTACGCGCATCTATTTTTGACGAATTAAAGAAGTTATCGATTGTGCGAAATATAGTATTTTTGAGGAAACGTTTCTCGGAACATCTGTTACGAGTCCAAGATGCGTTTGTACATATGTATACGTGTGTGCGCGAGATCCGCAGAAATTATGACATAAATCACGCATCCTTCCAGCCCCAAACACCCGCGTCTCTCTCCCACTATCGCACAGCCAATTGTCAATTTTTCTCAACGTCGTGGAGCTCGCACCCCATCAATAAGATCGCTCTCAAAGAGATTTGCCAGCGGCAAGCGATGGATGGAACGCGATGGATGATAAATATAGGGGGCGGCGCCGAGGATAGGGGGACGTGTATAAAGCACTGAAAAATTGACACCACCCAGCCGAGGTAACGAGCGATCTCTGCGAAGTATATAACGTCAGTCGTTAGGAGATTTCGTCCTTTCGCCCATCTTCCTGCTTCATCTTCCCGGCGCCCTTCCCTTGTCAGCTCTTCTTACCATCTCTCGTAACATCTCTTCTAGTCACACATACTTCGCACCCTCTTCGTTTTATTGCGAGTACGTGAGAGATTAGCGGATTAACCGCGGGTAAAGCATTGCTGATCAAAGCCTACAAGAAGTATCTCCGGATGTAGGGACCGTTATCGTCTTTCTCTCGAGAGGAAACTTATTTCCCATCGCAATATCCGTTTGTAAATGTATAAACGAGGGAGAGAGAGAGAGAGATGCATGAAATATTAATTAATCAAAAAATATAATTTCAAGTGATTTTTACTGAAGATGTGCGTATTAAGAATTTTTTCTATCGAATGGAATCGAATTGAATTAAATCAACAAAATTTTATTAAAATTGAATCGAATCGTAAAATTTTTAATTAATAATGTAATTATTATTAAATTGAATTTTAACACGTAAATGATGAGAGAATATTTTGATGATTGCAGAAAAATAATATTCCTTATATATTATGAATTCGTTTTAGGATAAAAACATTTAAATATTTAATATTTAATTAAAATTAAAAGATATAATGACGTATAAAATGTTATAACATTTTATTATCAATTCTCATAGTTTACTACTTTTTTATGCATATTCGAACGAATCGATTCGTATTCAAATAGTTCGCACATTTTTAATTTTCACCATTACCATCCAACGATCGTAAAAACAGAAAAGCTAAAATTAAAAGAGAATAAGAAATACAATCGATGATTTTTCTCATTGCAAGAAACAATCGTTCATCCTGTTATTTTATCAATGTACAAGTGGAAACTCGTAATAAGGAGCGTGCTCATTCGCGCAATCGTTATTGACAGCGAAAAGTCATCTTGCTTTTCCGCAATAAGAGTCCAGATACTCCGGGCAAGATTTTATTAACTTTCCAGTTGAATCGACACGCAAACTATTTTTCCGTATCCGGCGCGTTGCGTGGATAAGATAAAACTCCAGGTGGGATAAAACCACTTTCAATTTTCCCTTAATACCGAGGATAGAGTCTCGTGTATCTCGAGTTACAGGCAGCAAAGGCAGAGTGTGATTGCCACTGGAGCCTCAGTAGTAAAGGAAAATCATTTCACGCTCCACTTGTCTCGCTGCTTTCCGTCTTACTAAGGATAGATCGTTTCGCGTCTCGTTAGCATCCTGTTCTCCGCGGAAAATACTTTGCCGTGATGAATAATTGTTTTGCCGCATTCACGCATCGGTACATTTTTTAATACCACGCGCGTTCTGACAGCGTTCATTAACATCGGATCAATTCCTGCGAGTTTTAATATATTATAACAGCGTAGCGAAACAAAGTTAAATAAATAAATAAAAAGAGATTTATTCACTGAAAAGAAAACGGACGAATCAGAAGATCTTGTAAGCGCGATCAAATATTCTAGTTATTATAATAGAACTCAATACACTGAAAAAAAGATTGATTATAATCGGTTATAATAATCCAGTTTTGATAAAAGTTACCAAGAACCTTGGTGAAATAGTTTCAACTAAACTTATAGGTCATTATGACAAAATATGTTATAAAAAATGAAGTGGTCACAATTATTGTCCAACGTTTTGTTATTATTATTACATTTGGTATTAATAACTAAGTATTTCAAAAATTGCGTTACTAAATACATCTTATAAGTTTGCCTAGAATTTTTTTCCAGTGTATTTTTTAATAATAATTTATATTAATATATATATTAATAAATATATTACAAATAATATATATATTAATAATTTATAATAATATTTGATCACGCCTACAAGATTTTCCGATTCGTCCGTTTTCAACCAGAATTTCTTTTCAGCGTTGTATTATTTCAATTAATAAATTCTCGTAAAATCATCCCTTTTCGTACATTGGGACGCCTTATGTTTATACAACCCGCCAATTACTGTCAAAATTAAAACGCTTATTATCGCTCGAGGGAAGATTACTTCCGGATCCCCCTCGACTTTTCCTCGGTCCCGCGCACCTTAATGCCGAGGAATAAATGCGCTTTGCGTATCTCGATGAGCGTCGCGCGGAGGCGATGCAGTAACCCGTACTGGTAAAGGAAAACCATTTCACGCCCGACTTGGCGGCTCCTGTCCTGGCGGGAGTAGTCGATCGTTTCGCGTCTCGTTAGCATCTCATCCATCGCCCGTGTCTGCCTGCCTGTCGGCCGCCGGCGGGCGAAATTTCGCAGCGCCGTGCCGCTCCGTTCCCTCGGGGAACGCTTCCCCCCGTCACCTCTCCACCCATTCTCATCCATTCACGATCCATCGAGAGAATCCGAGATTTCCTCCGAGGAAATGCGTGCGAAACTAGCGCGACGAGACGCGTTTCGCAGTGTATAAAAAGCGCATCGGCCGCGAACGTGTCAACAATGGCGAAAGCCGGGCCTCCTCGTCGACGAACGACATCGGGCTGTCGTGTGCCTGGCTTTTTCGTCGCCGAGTCGGATGTGATAAGTCGCACTGAGTAACGGGCCGATAAGCGCGCGAATGTCTGCATTTATTCAGCAACTTCGCGAAATCCCTCTCGCTCATCGTGAAAATACATGTGCGATGTCTCCTGATGAAATATAACGGTGTAACGCAGCGAAAAGTCGTCGGTGAGTTACGTAATTTTGATTAACGCGCATTGTGTGTCACGAAGTATCGCAGATCTCTGATGTCTCTTCAGCAATTGCAATTGTATACAGTAGAGTCTTATTGAAGTTGAATCTTTTCTTCACGTGGTAATATTTGAGAGCTTTAATATTCTGTAATTCCATTTTATGCAGAAAATAGTATTTCTGCATAATATTTATTTACTTTATATATATATATATCTTAATTTATATTAATTTTAATACCTATAATATTTATTATATTGTAACAGTATTCATTTACAAATTCGCTC
>VBVR01001250.1:0-32608 GCA_011638315.1 Tetramorium parvispinum | reverse complement strand
GCCCCCAGCCCCAGGTCCCCGTGTGCCACTATACGCCGCGACGGTTATCCCCGGGGGACAATAATAGTGTGAAAAACGGGGCGGTACGCGCATAAGCCTGGCCTCGAGCAGCGAGTCGGACGACGGTGGACTCGCTCCGCCACCGCGCAAACGGTCCCGTAGTTCTGTACCGGCTACCCTACGACCAGCGGACGAGCACCACTCCCCCAGTCCGGACATGGATAATTATCGGTAATGTACAGGACACCCTCCGGCGCGCGCCGCTGGAATTTCCAATCTCGCGGCCGTTCGCGACTCTCAAAACTCAAAACGCTCCGAGACGTTCCTACGCGTTCGTCTCATTTATGTCCCTCCCCCTATTTTTTTTTTATTTTTTACAGGGCTGTTTTTGTGTAAATTATTGCAAAAGTTGTCATTGATAAGTTAGACTTTCTCTTTTCTTTTAAATTGACATGCGACATTACAATGGTTTTTCAATTTTGTAAGTTTGTTAGAAAATTGTTTCTAGCGAGACGGTAGAGTATGTATTGGGTGACGTTCCAGTATGCACGACAGCGTAATGCAACAGCAAGCCTCAAACGGTGGTGTATCTTCTGGACTGCAGCAGAATGGAGCTAAGGCAGATTCTGGTGGGCCTCATGCCAATGGCAATCTATTACCGGAATCGGATAGTGACATTAATGGTGTGAACGGGGATATAAATCAGAGTTTGGGACCACCGAAAATAATGGACAAAACTAATCAGGACATTGTGAGACTTATCGGGCAGCACTTAAAGACAGTTGGTTTAGAGTACGTAACAATTTAATTTTTCATTTACTTTAATCCATCAGTTGAAAGATCTTGATTTTAAAAATTGAAAAATTTGCTGTCTATTTTAAATACAAATACATTTGTCTTTTTAACATGTATCAAGATTGGAATGTATACAAGTGTGTATATATGTATATATTTATATATACATATATATATATATATACATACACAAACATGCTATTAATTATACGATAGTCAATTTGGCCATGCCACAACAAGATAATTAGTTTTCTTTTTATTAATTCATACATCAGAAAATTATATTAGCTTTACATGAACTGTATTCCTACAGTAGGAAAAAGCTAATTATAGAACTTTGAAATATAGATGTTATAATATCTGCCAATTATACTTATAATGGCAGGTAATTTGAAAAAGTATTAAAATATTTTAACTATTATAAATAAATAATAATTTAAGTTTAAATAAAATATAATTATATCTAAATTATTTTAATAATAAAAATATCATTATTTAGTAACTTTGATACAGATATAATATTTTATATTCTTGCCTGTACATTTGTTAACACAAATTCTTGAAAAATTATGTAAATTCTTTAGTTTAATAAGATTGAATATTAAGATATAATTTATAATTATCAACGAGTAACAATGGAAATATTATTTTTAGTCGGACAGCAGATTTGCTTATGCAAGAATCAGGTTGTCGTCTAGATCATCCTGCTGCAGCGAAATTTAGGCAGCACGTTATGGACGGTGATTGGAATAAAGCAGACCATGACCTCAATGAACTTAAATCTTTTTTAAATAGTGCAAACCAGAGTTTAGTGGTAAATTTTTTTTTTCCATATAATTGATCATGCTAATAGCTTTCTAATATAATTTGATCAACTTTGGACAAAATATTGTTATGAAATATTTCAAAGTTACAATATTTTTTTATATACATATACAAATAATGTTGAATTATATTCAAATACCAAATAATGACAAGGAAAAAAAAACAATTTTAAACAGCTGGGAAGATATACCGACAAACTTTTATTAATGTGATTGATAAAAGTAAAATATTTAACAATTTAATCAATATTTGTTTTTATTCGTAGGAGATGAAATTCTTATTGCTAGAACAAAAATATTTAGAATATTTAGAAGAAGGCATGGTGTTTGACGCATTACATGTACTACGCAATGAGCTTACACCCTTGGGCCATAATACCGGTCGTGTTCATCAGTTATCTTTATTTATGATGTGCAGTGGACGTGATGAGTTGCAGGTATTCCATATATTTTCTTTGAATAACAAACAGAGGTGACATACGGTATTTTATTGTGCTATAGATATCTTGTACTAATGAGTTCCTACAAAAACTGAAGCTTTCTCATTCTTAAGACATAGTTGAAACTAACTTACAACTGAAAATTTGATCACTAGCAAATGGACACTTGTTGACAGACACGTGCAGGCTGGGATGGCAAAGGGCCAGCCTCCAGGGCTGCGCTTATGGACAGACTGCAAAGATTCCTGCCACCCTCCATTATGTTACCGCCACGCAGACTTCATTCTTTACTTTGTCAAGCTGTGGAAATGCAAAATCAACTGTGCACGTATCACATAACACATTCACAGGTACATTATTGAACCCTATTACAATTGTAAATGTGTGTATTGTATTTTATTTATTTTTTATATAATTTTTGCAGTTATGCTTTATTTAATTTTTGTAATTTAAATTGTAAACTGTATTGTCTCTACTGTAGTATTTTTTTTTCACCTTTTGCAGTTATACTTTTGAAATCTTTTTTACCATTTTTTAAATTGTATTATAATGTCAGTATTTTGTAATACTAAATATCTTTAATAGTTCACTACAATACATATATTTAATTTTAGAATGATAACATACTTTACACTATTTTTATTTCAAGCAAATTTCTCGCATATATGAAATGTTGTGACAAAAACAATATTTTAACAATTTCTTAAGTTTAAAAACTTAAATTTAATTACATTTTATGTTAAGAAGAGCGACAGTATCTTGACTAAGAACACAACGATAAGATAAACCGATGATGACTGTTTATTGTTGGGTATTGCTCAATTCTTTTTTACGACATTTTTACGCAAATTATATTTTTAATTAAAAATTTTAATTTAAAAAATAGCTCAGAAATTAGTATAATAAAAAAAATCTAATCATATTTTAAATCATACAATATATCATTACAAACATTTATTTGTAATTAATTTGAATAAAAGTGTATTCAATTTTGAAGTTAAATATAGGAATTTTATATACACATATACAATACGGTCCATATACACATAACACGCACATGCACTCGTATAAAGGATTTATATATCAAGGCATTCATGATTTTTTGATATTATATTGTATTTTACATTTCTTGATAAATAATAAATAATAATTACAGTGATTATTCTTATATTAAGCAATATCTTTAAAATAATATAATTAATATAAATTAAATGTCAAAAGATTTAATATAATTATTAACTGTCATTATTATTATTATTTTTGTTAAATTGTGAGAAATTTATATATGTATTTTATCTTTTAATTGTTTATCTTTAAGCAGTTAAAAAGTATTATTACTTAAAACATAATTAAAAACAATTGATTGTATTTCTGTCAAAACTGTTGTTAGAGATATTTATTTGTGAAAAAAGCTCACAGAATAACAAACTGAACGCAGAATAACTGAACAATAACTGAAACAATTTAAAAATAAAGCGCTTATATAACCAATAAATTCACAAAATAAATAGACAATGCAAAAAATGAATTTTAAAAAATGGATTATGATTTAATGTGAATAACTAAAAAGTCATTAATTATTTATTAATTATATTACGAAATAATTTTTCTTCTGAAGCAGACAAGTCTAGAGAATGTATCTCTACTTGTGGATCATAATTGTGGCAAGGAGCAGTTTCCGTGTCATACCATACAGGTACTCAACGATCATTGCGACGAAATTTGGTATTGCAAATTCTCACCCGATGGTCTCAAGCTCGCCACAGGTTCTAAAGATATGACTGTAATTGTATGGGATGTAGACCCAGTAAGTACACATATACATAATGCCATACGAATGTGGTGGTTAATAATGTGTATCATATTTTTTACTAAGCATTTAAAAAATTTTAAATTATAAATTCTTGTGTCAATCTTGATATATTTTTCTTTACAAAAATGTTGAAATATTCAAGCTCTCAAATAAATAAAGATTAAAAAGATTTTTAAGAATAAATTTTCAGAGAAATTAGTGGATAATAAAATTATATTTTTCAAATAATTTAAAAAATTCACTTTGAAATTTAATTTCAAAGATATATGCAATGTTGAAAGTTGGAAAATTGTAATAAATTATTCTTCCCTTTAAAACTCTTATTTAAAGAATAATTAATAAGAGTGCGCTTAATAATCTCATTAGCGTTTTGAGATATGCAATTAATAAACGCTTGTTCAAATGTAATACAGGAAACGTTAAAAGTGACGCATAGGAAAACGCTTGAAGGGCATACGTATGGCGTCGCGCTAATTGCTTGGAGCCCCGACAGCAGCCATCTAATCGCTTGCGGTCCTGAAGATTGTCCGGAACTGTGGCTTTGGAGCGTCGATACGCCTGATTGCGAATTACGCGTCAAGTTGACACAAAACACAGACGACTCATTGACGGCTTGCGCCTGGCATCGCGATTCAAATAAATTTGTAGCAGGAGGTCTCCGTGGTCAATTTTACCAATGCGTACGTTGATCTTAAGAAATAAATAATAAATAACAATTTATAATGTTAACTTTTTTTGCACGTAAAACTACTTTTTGAAATTTTTCTACAAAAATTAGAGATTCTTTACAATTACAAAATATTATCCAAAATTTTTAGTCGATACAAAATAACGATATGATTCAACAAGAGATATGCTTCATTTATTTATTTAAAAATTTTATTTGTCTTGAGGTTTTTAATCCTTGCGTAAATACATTTACAGTTAAATAAGTTAAGGAGTTTATTTTTTTATTAGGAAAAATTCATTGAACATTTTAAACATATACTAAACTTTTTTTTAATATATTTTAATAAATATAATACATTCTAATAAAAATATTTAGGATATGGACGGCAATGTTTCTGATTCATGGGAAGGAGTAAGAGTAAAGTGTCTGTGGTGTCGCAGCGATGGAAGAACTGTTTTAGCAGCTGATACACATCATAGAATTCGCAGTTATACTTTCGATGACTTGGGCGATGCTACAATGTATGATTTATAATAATCGATTTAATATCTTGATTGTCTTACTAAACAAAACTTTTGATGGAACATTTCCGCCATTACAGATTACAAGAAGATCATCCTGTTATGTCATTTAGCGTAAACAAAGCAGATCGACTCGCATTACTTAATGTGGCAAATCAAGGAGTGCATCTTTGGGATTTAGAGGACAAATGTCTTGTAAGACGTTTTCAAGGCGTTACTCAAGGACATTTTACTATCCACAGCTGTTTTGGAGGAGTTAATCAAGATTTTATTGCCTCTGGCAGTGAAGGTTCGTTACACACAAAAAATAAAATGTATTTTTATATATTGCATTACTGTATTGTGTTAGTTTTCTTTTAAAAAAACGTAATATACAATATGATTAATATTATTTTCTTTCTATTTTCTTACAGACAATAAAGTGTACGTATGGCATATCAAAAGAGAACTGCCTATAGCGACTCTTACAGGACATAGTAGGACAGTCAATTGTGTCTCGTGGAATCCTGTCTATCACCAAATGATGGCTTCTGTATCGGATGACTGTACCGTAAGGATATGGGGTCCAAGATCGTTTTCTTCAGATGGAGAAAATGATAAAACAAGTAAATTTTTGCCGAGCAAAATTTTGATATTAAAGAATTGTTTTAATAACAAGTGTCGCATTAATATTGTAATCTCTTGCATTTCTTCCTTTTTCATGTATTTCTGATTCTTTTCAGTTTCACTCGAAACCAACTCTTCAAATAGCAGCGGCTGGCACGAGATGGTATCGTAGCGAACTACAGCGCACTTAGTTCACAGTGTTCCCATGACCTCATGGTGTTCAAAAGACTATCATACTGACATTTGACTGTCGTACTGTCCTGTTGATTGTCGTACTGACATTTTACTGCCTTCTGTAGCAGTTGCTCCTCTAATACCTCTTGTCGATCTTGATTACTATCCACTGTGTATAACAGGAGGGTAACAGGAGGAATGTATATGTTTAGCAACAACTGCTAAATTGCCTGCAATTATTAAAACCGAAAATCAACCATCGAGCGTAATTATCTCACATTTGTGTATACTTTTTTTTTCATAGTACCTTTAAGTATTTTATATGCATCCATATATGATATCCATTGTGTTATCTCAATTAAAACTTCGAATGATTTAATGTCGGAGCTAATAATCGAAAATAATGTGACGCAGCATAATACGAGTATAAAGTAGGTCATATGGCAGAGTAGAAAATAAAGAAAATTCCGTCTTAGGATTGGTGTGTAAAGGTAAAATAATGTAAACAAGAATATGGAATGCATTCACATATTGGGACAGTATCGTAGAAACGCTATGTTTTGACAGGAATTTTGTCAAATTTGACTATAATTGTATCAATAAATATTGTACATAACAGTTTCAGATCTAGAGTTTTATTCTAAGTCGTTTATATATCAGTAATTAGTGACTCAAACATCTTTGATATGTTACATCGTAATTTTCGTCTTTCATTGAGAGACTAAATAAATTTTCAAATATTGTGATCTCGTAATGGGATTACCGAACTTTGTGGATTGGACAAAAATTTAAGAAGACATTCGATGGAGAAGCAATCTTGTTGCGTTCACAGCAGCACACCAAACTATAGAATTTAGAAAGCGATATCTGTAAGTGTCTGAAATGGCTTTATTGTTTAGGCATTTATAAAGGAATAATTATATATCAATTTTTAGTTAGAATTATAATGATTTGTGAAAGAAAAGCTATCCTTGTATATCATTAGGCTGTAACTTTACAGTGCAGTATCTAACATGAATTATAAAAATATTTTTTCAGTGAAAACTAATTTATTTACGTGTGATTAAACAATCTAAAATGACGAACATACATAGGTAATATTGGAAAATTATAAGTGTTGAACTCGTCTTATTAACTGCCATGTATCGAAAGATGCTATCTTTTTCATTACTTACTATATTCAATAATTATACAATATAGAAGTATAAAATAAATATATATATATTATATATATATAACATGCATAACATGATAACGTCTTGATAATGTGATGATATAATATTTAATAAAGTTAATATATTTGTTTTTTTTATCATTGTTGTCTATGTGATTACGAAAGTAATTATAAAAATTGGCATAAAAAGAAATTGCAAAAAGTATATTATTAAAACATCCATTTTTTTCATCCGAGATTCATTGACTTTTCTTAAGTTACGATGAATATGCTCGAAATGCAATGGCAATTAACGGGATGAGTACATCCGAAAAAAAGATTAATTTATTTTATTCTCTGAAATAAACACGAGAACGAGAAGTCTGAGACTATCAAGAGATGTAGGGTATACCTATATATGTAAACATGTATAAATATCTTTGCAACATATGTATTATTATTAAACATATTTACACACAAAAGAAACTTCTGTAGTTGATGCTCTTAATGTTAATAGGAAGTAACGTAATGTCAATCACTATATTATTATTTGCATTTACCTCTGGTGCCTTAGCACTTTATAATCTAATCGAAAATCTACAATTTCGTGCGCAATTCGAGAAAGTCTATATTTAATTTTCAACTTGATTCTGTAGACCTGTGTATGATGATATGGTAACAAACTGCATAAACTCCAAACAATCTACAAAAATATCCTACAAATCTCATTCGCGTGTACACATATCTAAATTTTAATTTATTTTATTCATTCTTATATTAGCCTAATGGATAATTTTAATTAGATGTTAGTTACTAATGTGTAATACTGAATATTGAATTGTCATTTGTTATGAGTTTTTGTATTTATTATTGTATAATATTACGAAAAAAGGAGCAATAATAATAACTTCCAAAATTTTAAATTTTCATAGATTAATATAATACGTATAAATTGTATAAATAAGGATGAAAAAGTGTGCATTATGATCGAATATCAATTTATCTCTTTTCACTGGACAAATAAAAACGAAAACCTTAAATTTTGCTTTTAATTATGTAATAAGAAAATATACATTTTTATATTAAATTATAATTATATAACGTATATTACACAAATTATTTAAGACCAATCGCAATATCAGTTTTATAGATTTTTTAAGAATATAAATTTTCTGTTTATAGAATTTTAATGAAATTTATATTTTTACATTTTTTAATATTTTACATCAAGTTTATTTTATATCACCTATAACTCTTTGAAGCGGAATTTGTTTATCGGTATCGATAATTTGAAAGTAACTAGTTGAAATTCATCGAGAAATAAAGTTTTGTAACTATGAAATATTTGACAAATTCTTTATTTTCAGTGACTTGTTACATAAAGTCTACTAGTATTACAACATTTTTGTTAAATCTTGTATTACGGTATTTAAAAATTAGAGTGGAAAGAATCCGCATTTAAAAATAGGAGCTAGTAAGTATGTATTAGAGAGTCTGTACAAGTAACATTTAATAAAATGGATGTAATTTTATTGACAATATCCTGTTTGTTAAGTTATATTGTGTTTCGACTAAATAAAATGTATTTTTAAAATATTTTTCAGATAATTCTGATAATATGCATCGTCTGTGTGTGCGCGCCAGCGTATCCCACATCTTAATTACGCATCAATTATCGTAAAAATTATTAAGTGAAAATAATATATATTTCAAAGTAACTAAAATGATTACACCATAACTTATGTAATAAACTAATTACAAAATTTCATAAAACCATAGAACGTGAATAATATAAAATATATTCAATGAAATTTCTTTAAAAGATATTTTATGCATATTATTTTATATAATTTTTTTATATTGTTTTGCGATTTTATTATTACAATAATTAACGAAAAAATAATCAATGATTATCTGCAAATGATACAACATTCGCGCATTTCGTATGTTTATACATTTATTATAACATAACATATAACACATAATAAAAACAAGATTCTACATCATTAGCAAAATTATGTAATTGTATCAATTTAATGATATACCTATTATAGTTAATCAAATATAATTCCAACTTCTGTCTTATTGTATCCTTGTTAACGTGTTTTTGCACGTCTTTGTTTTGCATTGTTATAGAATAATAAAAAAATATAAGAATGCCACATTTCAACTAATATTATTAATAACTATATTTGTAAACTATATTTATAATCAAATTAGTCATAATCAAGAAATATTAAAGTTGTTAAGATACATAGCTATACATGCTCGAAAAAATATCCGATAAAAGCTAGATAATTTCATCTTAACTTTAAGACGTATTTTTTTAGTTGCGTGCTATCTGAGTCTATTTAAGGATATCGGATTAAGAATATCAGAAGAGAAGTTTTAGGCTTGAAATGTTAGAAATCTTAGAACCCTAAGCTAAAAATTGCGGCAAATAGCAGATATCGCATATTTTGCAAAGTATTGCATGTCACGCTATGGAAAAGCAAACAATACGGTGAACGTATTGTTTGCTTTTCCATAGCGTGACATTTTTTTTTAACGGACAATTAAACAAACAGTCTTCGTTGTTTCTCAGTCGCGTTCAACGCAAATTGCGACCAACTGGACGGACACGTCACTGCTTCGACTTGCTACGTTGTGCGATTGGCGCGCGCGTAATGAGCCAGGGTCGTAATGCGAGACTACTGCGCCCTTAGGCGACGCTCCGCCAATTGTGTCCGCCAGCTCCGCTGTATTTTTATTATTGCCAAAGCGGTAATTTCACATTTTCGCACTAAATGTGCAATAAACTCCTGAAATTATGCCAGCTCTTTCAAACGCGGCTCGAGAAGACGAGCTCATGTATTGTTCGAAACATGTTAAGCTGAAATAGAAAAAGAATAAAAAAAGAATTATTGAGAATTTGACGATTCGTAGAGTTTCAATTTTAATTAAAGTGAAAATGCTGTATATTAAATATTAAAGTAGTGTGCATTCTTATTCAGTATGTTTCGCTTTTATATACAAACTGAGATATTTGAGTTTTACAGATGTATTTTTACGTGCTTTATGAATATTGATTCTTAAGTTTCCTTGAACTTGAACTAAATTCCTGGAGCAAATGTTGGTATCTTATAAATAAGATATTTCGACCAACTAAATAACATTTTCTATATAATATCTCATCTTACGTCAACAATATGTTTGAAAAATATTTTTATACTTGTCTCTCTTTCACACACATGTACAACTTATCCTTCTTTTCTTATTAAATATTACGCTCATCGACATATAGATTGGACGAAGAGTGAGAGGCAAATATGATGAAGTCATCTCTTTCTAGTAAAGCCTCATTGGTTCTGCTTGTGTGACGAAATTACAGCAACGAATCAGACTTTACTAGAAAAAGATGAAAGTGACCTCATAAATTATCTGCCTTTGATTCCACGTACGAGGCCTTCCCTTTTCCACTGTCATCGGCGGTTCTTTCGACATGCCGACGATTACACTGAACTTCCTACAATCATACATGCATGTTTCCTCGAGTTTTGAAAAACGTTTGAAAAAAATTTGCGCGTTCCCCTCGACTTTTGAAAATGTTTACAAATATTTTATGAGCAATTAACGGCACGCCTTATATTAGATACTTTATTGATATTCGCGGCGCGCATGCGCGAGAGAGACTACGCGGAATCAGCCGCTACCAGCTACCACTGACGACTGACCACCGCTACCAGTGAAGCAGTTCAAGCAGTCCGAAGCAGTCCCTGCCAAGACACCGAAGCGCACGGAGAAGTTGACAGACTCGTCGTGCTGGCCGTCGGAATCGAGAACGAAATCTACTCCTAAATCTACTGAAAAATGGGTGGCGGATCCGAAGTTATTCATATACAAAACTCCGTAAGTAGCGAACGGAAAAATCGTAATTCTCCGCGTAAGCGGACACACGGAACGGAGATAACCTTGAGTGTATGCGGCATACGCACGCACGCGCGCGGCGAACGGTCGGCGAGTCGGCGTTCCATCCTGCCGCAATGTTGTCGGAAACTGGAGGCGTGCCAACCTGAGGGAAAACGATGACGCGGACGTGCGACGTGCGTCGCGCGTCGCGACGAACGCGGAAGGAAAGAAGAAAAAAAACGTCTCTCGGTTTCTCCGCCGCTCCGCGGAGAACCGAGCTGCAGACCACAGTTTACGTCACGTGCACTGTAGACCTTCAGTCCTGGCGATCTACAGTTTACGTCACGTGCGCTGTGGACTTTCGGTTTCAACCGAAGGGTGGAACCGGACGCAGAGGGGAGGATCGCGGCGATTGCATCGATCTTCGTTTTGCGGAGTGAATCGCAATTTTGTGGATCGGTCGTCGAAATGACGGTGGAAAAGCGTCGCCACTTCCTCGGCGCGGGAAGGAGAAGGAAAAATACAAATCGTATACAAATTAGATGTAACCACCTGATAGGACTGCGGTAGAGTCGCAGATATATCGGCGGAGATCTGGCAACACTGGCGTCCCCAACGTTTTCCCGCGCGAATCGCATTGTACGTTTTCTGCGAGGCCTACTTCGATCTCGTTCCCCGGAGTTCTCGGCCTTGAAAAAGAAATCGATCTCGCGTTGCGCTGTTACGCAAGACGGTCCCCTCTTGCTCGATATAAAAGTCCAGGGGAACGCGACTCGCGGACGCGCGACGTCGAGACACGATGGCGCGCGGCGATGCCGGTCGTGGAGACGGGCGATTCATTGAATATTACGTCAATCGAAAACGATTTTAATTACGTCACCGTTTAATCGCGAGGATCTTGAATCATCGAACACGAACATCGACGGAATGGCGTGTAACTTAGTTGCGCCGCGTGCTTTTCTTTTACCGAGCAATTGAACACAATTACCAACGAGATATTAATAACGTATGAGTACGTGGCAATCGCTCTACGATTTTTGCCGCGTATAATTTATATACATATATATAATGAATTGCACATATATGAATCATTAAAAAGCATAATTATTCAGAAAACCTGTATATAACTGTTCAGTCTATATTTTTTATAACTACGTTTTCTTTCCAATCATTCGTTTTATTCCGCAACTATTGAAATTGAAAAATTAAAGTTTATTTACAAGATATTTCATTTTTTTATATCAAAATATGTTAGATTAGATATCAAATGTTTAAAAAGTTCAATTTTTACTGGAGGAAATCTTTCTTTGAATTTATTTTTCATTAAGATATTCGTTTTATATTTTAAATAAATTTTTGTATTAGAGTTCGAAAGTTTCGTAAGTATTCTAGATAGTTTGTAAATCATGGGCCATACTTTCAATGTATTAGATATCAGAGTAGTGTATATAAATAAAAAGTGATAATGTCTTAGATTAGGAATGTTGAATAGTTGCAAGCAGTTTTATTAAAATAGTAAAAAGTCATTAATCACAGGTATTTTATCACGTATGACAATTTGTTTCTATTTTGAAGCGTTTTCCTTTATCTTAATCGTTTTTATCTACAACTTGGAGTAAAATCTTACTTTTGACATGTCTCCGTATAAACTTCTTATACATAGGCGGCACATGAAACACGATTGCACGGATATATTATTATTCTTTATTTTTTTTTATAACTGGTTTTTACTGGTGTTTACAGATGTTTTCATGTTAGATAGTAGCCATAAATAAAAAAAAAACAATACACATTGATTCAAAAACATTTAAACCTGATTAAATATTCTCTTGTCATTTGGATAAAATTACATAATTTGAATTTTGTTTTAGTGTAGAAATTGATATGGCATTTGATTATCCACAATTATTTATACTCGTAAATTATTTTTTGTCCCTCGTTGCAAAAAAATTAATAAAAGTTGAACAAATTTCATCTTAAGAACCTTTAAATGCTTTTTTTTTTTAAATTACATTTGGATTCCATTTGTCAGCTATATTCTGCCATTATACAATAAACATACATATATTGCATTTCTTTTACTTATATTATTACCGTTCATTTATATGCATTATTACTTCTACATTTAGTCATTTTATTTGTATTATTATTTAGTGATAATTTTAAGTGGTTGATATCTTGTTTATGGTTAATAATTATCTTTCTCTTGCCTTTTTCCAAATCATTTAACTTTATCAGTATTTTACATTATAAACGATGCATATTCTTTCAATAACTTATATATTTTCTATTCATCAATCAATAAATATTTATTTGATAAAAAAACAAACTTATATAATTCTTTTTTTTTATAGGAAGAGCTGAAAGCTAAACTTAACGAAGTTGGTGATTCTTTGGTAGTTATCGACTTCTTTGCTGTATGGTGTGGACCATGCAAGATGATTGGACCAATGATTGACGGGTTGTCAAAGGTTTTATATTACATAAATTTGTTGCTAAATTGAATTTTATAATGGATTTAAAATTCAAATTAAAGGCACGAATGTTTCTGTTTATATAGGAATTGAAGGAAATTGTTTTTCTTAAAGTTGATGTGGACGAATGTGAAGATATCGCTGCTGAATATGAGATATCCAGTATGCCTACATTCGTTTTTATAAAAGAAGGCAAAGTGGTATGTATTAAATCTCAAATGTTTAAATATTGTCGAAGAAATAAATTAAATAAAATTTTTTGTGTTTTCAGTTGGAGACCTTTTCCGGTGCAAATTTCAATAAACTTAAAGAAACAATTGAAAAGTACAAGTAAAAGAAATAAATTGTCATGAGTATTTAAATGTATTATACTCTTAAGAACTGTCAATATGACACTTAATGGATTAGCTAATTGCTATTTTACGTAAATAATATAAAACGGCTGTTTAAATAGAAATTTATATAGAAAAATAATTTGCGTTGTTTACATTGTATACGTTATGTGCGAAAAAGATAGAAGCAGTTATTTTTTAATAATGAAAAAATTATTTTCCTGGATTTTGTTGCAAAGATGTATAATGTAATTTCACAAATATATAAGATGTGAATCAAAGTGTGGATATATTTTGGTACTGAGAAAGTTTATTATATTTTTACATATTGTACAACGCTGGTAAAATAGAAAATGCCCCTGTTCCAGATTTACACGGTTGTCCTACCATCAATCTACTCGAAGGTGATAATATATCATCTTTTTTTCCTATAAATGACAAGAAAGAAATGAGATACTGCATGCATGCCTGCGTATGTAAATTTAAAGGCAAACGAATTTCTCAATCAATTTTTTATAGTACATGTTTTTCTATGACAGCAATATCGTTCATATATCTTCTTTAATAGGAAATTCATGATTTTTTTCCATATAATTTTTCTTAATCACGTAATATTGTGCGTATAAAATCTTACATTGATAACAAATATTCTTCAGACTCGTATTGAATTTTTCTAAATGTTGTGACACGTAGTAAATATTTCATATTTGTAAAAGTTAACACGAGTTATTTGCTATAATATATATTAAACATGACTCACCTTGCAATGTTGCTGTTTTTAAAAATCCTAGCGAGCTTTCAAAACTTATTTGCTGTAACGGTGAGGCGGAATCCTCCATTCCTTTTCGACTAAGCGGTTTGAACGTTCCCTCGAAGGTCATATAATCAGCGATTAAAGACAGATGTCTAGAGTCAACAGTGATACCATACATTTTGAAGACATCCCGAACCTCTTTTACAATGACTTTATTTGCGGCTTCGATTCCATACGTTTGAGAAATATTATAAATATCATTCGAATATAATCTATTTAAATCAAGTACGTTATAGTATTTGAACATTTCCTATAACAAAAAAAAAACGAAATATATTTTTAAAAAATGTAGAAAAATATGTTTTCCACTTATGAAATTGCTTATAGTTTATATTTATTTACCACTATATTTAAACCATCTGTTTTGAGAATTGTTTCGCCTTTGTTGTTTTGAAATGTAAAAGCTTTCTTGATGCACGGTGTTTCCCACAAGACAGTTTTGCTTGCAGCATTCCTGATTATTGTTGGTAAATCCAATTTAATCGTTTTAAGCGGTAACTGAAAAGAATAAACTACATTTTAATAATTTAATTAGTACACGAGTAACATTAAAGTATTCTTAGTTTCTTACAGCATAAGAAAACTTTTTTTATATTAAAACAATATGTGAATATTCACAAATTAATTGTATACTATGTGCAATATTATCTTTGATAGAAGCTATTTTTTTGTGGAGGTTTCTTCATAAGCAATAGAACAATCTAGGCGAGACAAATCTTTGCTGCAGACACTTACCCAGAAAGTGAATTTACACCACGAGAATTTGTTCTCGTCGTAATCATAATCCATAGCATTATCGTACATATTTATGACGCATTCCTTCCTGTTAGTGGATTTATTTTTTCTATTATTCGACTTAATATCATCATCATCGTCTTCATCATCCTTTTTAGTCTCCAAACTTTTATTTGCATTATTATCGTCTGCTTCTTCTTCCTCCTTATCATTTGCAATGTCTTCAATTTCTTCCTCTTCGAGATCCTCGTATTCCCGATTCTCTTGATGACGCAGCAACGATTTAGCCATCGTCGCATCAGCGTCTTCCGCGGCCTCTTCCTCGTCGGACGACTCGTGCATCTCTCCTAGATCCATCCGCGACCTATTCCCGGTATTTTCCATTACTGTCTCGTCAGGATCAATCTGATCTATCGTCGCGTCCTCGTCGTGTGCCCGTCTCTTTTCCCCCTCAAAGTGCAACAAGATCTTGGTCATTTTGGCAAATTTTTTAACTTCTTTGAATATATTCTTGAAGAAAGTCTCCTCGGTGAATTTAATCACGTCCCGCGGGTGAACGGAAAACTCTCCTTTATAATACTTGTGAGGAAGATATTTGATTATCATCGTGTGCACCATTCTTCTCTCTTCCATCCTTCTGCTCATTGTAATATCTTTCAGTACGTCGCTCAAGACGCATTTTGTTAATTTCACTTTCAATTTCTTCGCCTCCTTCTCGAGATTCTGCAAATTACTTTGGAAGGGTATCTCCATACTTGGTGTTTTTATATTTTTCGACGCCATCATCAAGATCTCACGTAATCTAGGAATACCCAAGGTCACGTTCATCTCTCCACGACCTGCAAAGTGGAAGGTATTCAGAGTCATTTGAGTGGACGGCTCGCCAATGGATTGCGCTGCTAACAAACCAACCGGTTCACCAGGCGGACAAATTGTCTTCATAACTTTTATCGATAACAGATCCCTCAGCGTAGATTTCTTAACAGATCTTGACGTACGCGAGAGATACTCGTCCATTAGAGTCTCTAGTCGTTCGGATAATACGCCGAATTCAACGTCTTGTCGGTATTTCGACATTATCGGATCAGGACATTTGGTACATTGCGCGCGAAATGACGCTTTCACTTCCTCCTTCGCTCTTATCCACTTTCTCATGAGCGACAACGAGGCCTTGCTCCGGCCGCTGGTGCCATCAATACTTTTTCGTTTGGCGCTGCTCTGAGCGGAATTCTCTGCAGAGAATTTACTAAATTCACTGGCTCTTATCTTTCGCAGGGAGGAACCGTTTTTACTTTCCCACTTCTTGATCTTTTTTACCGTCTTCATAATCTCCTCGTTGTCCGTCTTCAGGCATTCCAGTAACTTCGGATCCAAAATAGAATCTTTATTGTCAATTAGAAACGCGATCTGCTCCTTTTTCAGAAAACGCGAACCCGGTATGTCAAGGCCGTCCTCCCCGTAATAAAATTGTACAACGCTACCGTCGTAGTCTCTGACAGTCGAGTCATAATTAACAATCAGACCTTCTAGATGTTTCACCAAACATCTTTGTAGGTAGCCGGACCTGCTGGTTTTTACGGCAGTATCTATAAGACCCTCGCGTCCCGCCATACAATGAAAGAAACACTCCTGGGCCTTGATGCCGGTCATAAATCTACCATCGATAAAGCCACCGGCCCTGGGCGTCGGGTCGTACGCCGAGAAACTCGATAAACTCTTCCCGCTGATCATCAACGGAGGCCTTTTACCTTCCAACTCGCTCTGACCGAGCAAACACGATATCTGCATAGTGTTAACCGTGGATCCCTTCGCGCCAGATTGCACCATGAGCTGCAAGTTATTGTCCGGGAATTTTTTTAACAGTCCCATCAGCAGACAGACTTTGTTAATATCATTGGTATAAACATCCATAGTGCTCTTATACTTGTGATCGACCTGCGCGCGAAATTTCGCGTTATTCCAATAAGATTCTTCCATTTTATCACGAATTTCGCCCATGGACGCATCCTCGGGCATTTTCACGACGGACTTTTGTACGGTCTCCCCGACTTTTCTGCAATTGGAGACGATCTCTTTACGTTTCTCGTCGTTTTCGCGAGTTATCAGAATATCTTCGACGCCGAGAGTAAATCCGGCGCATTGTAGAAACATTTGAAACAGCTTGCCAAACGCGCTCAACGTTTTGCTCGCGCATGTTCCCCCGTATAATTCGTAAATGCAGTGGATGAGACCGTAAGGGGTCGCGCCGTAGTGCATCTTATCGAGTACACCACATAACAACTCACCGTGTCGAATTATTACTTCGGCTTCCGACATGGTTATTTGATCTTTAAATTCCGTTCCGCATTTCCAACGTCGCGGGGCCTCCGCCTGCCACTCTTTCGGGTTGATCTTTGTGGTGGAAACTAAATTGATTCGCGCCTTCTGCGAGGGAATAATATTAATGATGACCGTCGAAAGGATCTGCTTGCCCGACCACAACGTTCTCGGTTTAATGATAGCCGGCGACAGCAGGATAATATTCTCCTGCGAGATCGGCAGGGCGCTGTAAACTAGTTGCGTGTACTGATTCTTCGTGAAAAACGTTCCTCTCATCGTTAATCGTACGCCGGACACCATGTAATCCTGAATAAGGCCACTTAACGGGGTTCCATCTTTCGGCACGAGATACTGATTGCACACGTTGGCTATGTTGTAGCTCTCGCTTCTGGCCAGCTCGTTTTGCGGGAAGTGGGCGTTCATCTCGTCGCCGTCAAAGTCCGCGTTGTACGTTTTACAATTGGCATAATGAAGATGCAGCGTTTTCTCTCCCTTGAGAACGCGCGCCTTGTGAGCCATTATACTCGGCTTGTGCAACGTCGGCTGTCTGTTTAGCAGTAGCACGTCGCCGTTCTGGAGATGTCGATGCACCACTTTAACGCCAACGAAGGCCTCGTTGGCCCTGTCGCTCTTTGTTAAGAGACGCTTCGCGATCGCTTCTCTCTGCGTGGAATTTTTACTGATGGCCTGCACCGATCCGTCTTCGTTCTCCACCAAGACCGCGCCAGGATGAACATCGGGGCCGTTCAAGACTAATCGTCTCATCTCAACGACGTTCCACGGCGTTACAGTTGTAGGATATGTTAATGTGCGAGCGAAAGCCTCGGGTACGCCGATCTCGTCGATATTCAAGTCGGGATCCGGCGTGATGACCGAACGCGCGGCGAAATTCACCCTCTTACCCATCATGTGCATCCGTATGATACCCTCCTTCTTCTCGAGAATCTGCTTCAAGCCCTGACCATTCATGGACTCGGGAGTTTTGTTCATGTCGCGATCCACCAGATGATTTACGTTGCTCTGCAACGCTTGCCAAGCGTTGTGCAGCTTCTCAACCGCTGTGACGCCCTTTATCTGTTCGAAGACAAGTCTACCCTCTTGAGGCAAATGATCGGTACCTCCGTCCTGGATCGTCTGTATAATATTTCTCAACACCAGACAGTCCTGTATAATACTCTTGTAAATATGAGTCTGAGGATGTTCGACCATTTGACCGTTGAGAAAATTCACCGGCCGTACGATCGGCGGTAGGACAGGTATCACCTCGTAGAAGAATACATCGGTAGGATACTCGATGTCCACCAATTCTAAGCAAGGTACAATTATCTTGAGAAAGTCCTTCTCGTTGTTCCACAAATTCCGTAAGTGTTCCTTAGATTGATCCGGCATAATCATCACCGTCTCCAACTTGTGCGCCACTTCGCGAGAGAGCATCACTTTGGAAGCAACCTCCTTGTTGTTTATCATTATTCTATTTTGCAGCGTCGAAATCTTTGGCAGACCGTCGTTACAATTGACGCATATGCCAGCTTTATTGTTTCTCACATATTGTCTAAGTGTGTTTTCGACGTACGCGTGCCATTGCATAATAATGTTCTTCATGTTGCTTTGATTTTCCTTATTGTGAGACTCGACTCGACTGTACCTAGTTCTATTGAAGAAGTTCTCCATGTAAGTATCAATTATTTCACGTACATATTCCGTTTTTTCTTCCTCCTTCTGAATATTCAATACTGCAGACGTTACTTCCTGATTCAAGCCTTCGAGATCACTGAGCTGCCCTTGGTAAAGTAACTTTAATTTCGCGGATAGCAATAGCTTGATGTACGATGGTACTTGCAACGTGAAGCAGCTTAAACATGACAGTTTGAGTAACATAGATAATGGTCGGTGAAACAATGGATTGACGACAGGTACTGGCAATTCTATATGGCCAAAGTGTCCTGGACACTTGAAATAATTGTGTCCACACGTGCTGCATAGCTCCGAACTACTTTTCGTTGTGCCTACAATAATTGAATTCAATCTTATTATTATATAAAGTGTATGAAATATAACTTATGCTATGTATTTATTCCAGTTAATTATTTATAATTAACTTATTAAAATTATTAATAATTAGTAAATTATTTATATATGTGGGGTATCAAATCAAAACTCGTTTATTCCACTTTTGCTATTTTGTAGGAAATTAAAAGAAAACATATTTTTTATTTGGTTTTGCAACTCCAAAAATTTTACTGATCCTTTTAATGAAAGTGTAAAATACTCAGATTATTAAATATAACACCTAAAAACTTTTGGAGTGGCGAAACCAAATAAAAAATGTTTTTTTTTAATTTCCCACAAAATAGCAAAAGTGGAATAAATGAGTTTTGATTTTATACTCCACATATATACATTAATATACTTTAGTTTAATAATATTAAGATTATGTTTAATACATTTCTAAAAATTTGTAGCTAATATTTAACAAAAATGTGACAACCTACTTCATTAAAATATTCTTAATTTTTCATTATAGAGATCTTAAATTGTTATTATAAATTTCAGCCTTAAGAAGTTAAATAAACTATAATTAGGGCTACTAATAAAATTTTAAGAAAATCAAATGTATGTAAGAAATATTGTTTTGAAAAACACAAGAACTGTTTTATAATTGGACAAAACATCTTTCGTAACAAATTGTATTAGAATAAAAAGTTTTACCTAAAGATGGGTCATACAATCCACCCTTCAGTGGATGTCCAAGAATATTAAAAGATAATGGTGTTCTGATTTTTGTTACACTCAAGTTCCTTATATCGTTCGCTGTGTAGATTGAGAACAGTAAATTTTGCGAGTCTTGATGTTTCGGTGTTAAACGCTGCTTATACCTACTCATCTTGATATTCTTATTCTAATATTTAATTCTCATAAATCTGTAAAAAAATATGTAATGATAACGTAATAATCAATTAAGCGTGCTAAGAGAAAATTATTCTTACGAACGATATTTAAAGTTTTTCTAACCTAACTTTGCCAAACCTCACTAAATCGTTAGAACTAAAACGCATCAAAATAAATTTAAAAATAAATCGAACTAACTGTTTTTCTTCTAATTAGTGGTAACAGTTCCCGATCCCAAATCAATTATTTCTAAATTAATTTCAAATAAATAAGTTTACCTCGTGCTATACAAAACACTACAAAAGCATGTTGCTACAGGTGCCGGTTTTCTTCGCGCATATGCAGTACACTATGCAGGTTCATTCACAATAAACAGCACAAACAGTAAGTCTAATAAATAATTTAACCAACTACAATTGATTATCTTTCTTGCAATTAGGAATAATCAATGATGATATTGATCGACTTTCTTACTACTTATGTAACTATTTATTTGTAGGCGATAATACAGCAACAATACAGTGGCTTAAAAGAAATGGGCGCGAAAGTCTTTTAGTGGACTCGGCAGGAGAGGTTAAGATATGAGTTATTATATTATTTATTTTAATAATGAATCTAAGTGGAAAGGGGTAATTGAAAAACGTAAAATAAAGAAAAATATACGAAGCAATAGTATGAAAACTCAAAAGTTCGGACTCGGAGTTGCCAATGAAGTATGTTTTCCATGTTTTACGTCTCATTCTATAGTATTATTGTGAATCAAACTGGATTTTGCATTGAAGAGATTTGGAAATGATGAAGTCAGTAGTAAATTTTAGAATAAAAGTATAGAAGTAGAAAGAATAGAAGAGATGGAGGAATTACAAAATAGATATCTGAGATAGGTTCCCCTTTCAATTCATCAATTTATTCAAAATATAATTATTTATTCATATTTTACATATTTAAGACACATAAATCTGGATCAATATCAATGGCAAATATCCATTGCTTTAATTAGCAAAAATACAAAAATTCTTTATTATATATATTAGGCATTTCTTTAGCTTCTAAGCAAGTTATTTACAATTGTTAAGAAATACTGGCAATTCTTCGGATGATAATTCAGAATTCATTTGATAATTCGGTTGATCTTCATACCTATAACTTTGCGCTGCTTGCACAGCTACAAATTTTTCAGAGGGGCCTTCTATTCTATGAATTTCTGAAATCAACTCTGTTGATCCCATAGAATTCGCAAATACATTTTGTGGAGGTATTTGGTTATCTAATAATTGATTTATAGCTGCATCGCTTATATCGACAGATGCAGCTGGACCGTAATCTGGCCTCTCTGGTCGTTCCTCTGTACATAAAAATAGAGTGATAAATAAGAATGAGTTTTTTAAAATAAAAAGATTTTATATACACAGTTTTTTAAAAATGCTTGCTAATTGTATAGTGCTATTCCTGATAAAAAATTGAAAAGGGCTTATGATATAAATAAAACTATAAATCTTACGTTTTAATATATCACACGCTACATAATCAGCAGCCCAAAATAATTCAGCTTTTACAAGAAGTTCCAGTAATAGTTTCAATGTCGGCCTGTTTCTCCCCATAGTACTCCACTCATCCAAAAGTATTTGAGCTGCATTGCGCTTGTCTGTGCATGCCGCTTGTTCAATGATGCTAATCATACAATTGTCACAATGATCCCAGTAAACACAGAGTAACAGTAATAAAACGTCAATGTTAAAATTTCTTACTCAACGATATAACTATATAACTATATGCAAGACATGTTACATTGTAGTTGTATTGTTGAGCGGAAAATTATAACATTGACATTACGTTATTGTTACTTTGTGTTTACTGGGATCACCATTAGGAAGAATAATTTACATTTATTTGCCGAAGCATGACATAAATTACCTGATGTGTTCACTGGTAAATTTAGGAACATTTCCTTGTTTAGGCACAACGGACATTAATTTCTTCCACGAGTCAGAAGTGTTTAATATATTCCCTAAAGTATACAGCTCCGCTGGTCTCAGCTTTCGTACTTCCATATCCAAATGTGCCTCATAAGACATCTTTCGATAACAAACTACTGTAAAACTGAATTTCTTCACTCACAATCAGATATAGTGACTGCGATGCAACGTTTGTTGTCAGATCTCCTGCATCGATCAACGTGCTGATTTTGCACAGATTATTAGCAGGTATTCATAATCCGTTCTTATTTCAAGATCGCCTTAAGAGTCGTCTACAATAAACAGGGAGAAAATTGACCAATCATCGTTGATTATCATTACATTATAAGGAGAATAATCAACTGTGGTTGGTCAATTTACCTCTTGCTCGTTGTGGACGACTCTTTATGCAAAAGTCTGTGCTCCTGCCTTTAACTTTGCAACAGCTGGCGGCAATACACATGTATTCTCATGACGTCACGTTTTACCATATTGCCAGGAAACGTGCAAAACAGGGCACCGTCTCGCTCCTGGAGTTTGCTTCGCAGGGAAGAACTGAGTACTTTGAAAGTGATATATAATTTTATTTTAGCAACTGGAAGAGTGATACGAGTTCAATTGAATGATCTAAGGTACATAATCTTATGAAAAGCGAAAATGTATTATATGTCTTAATTGTCCATTTCTACCAGTGCAAATTTCGGTTTAACTTATTTTCTATCTTTTTTAGTCCTAAGAATTAGAAAAAGAGGAAAATATGCAGTACAACGCTCTCCCCTCCGATTTTCATAAATCTTTACATCAAAAAACTTTAAAATTAAATAAGAAGAAGTGGGACTTGAGCGACGATTTTCCTTCTCAGGAAAGATTCTACGCATGAAAATGTTCAAATTTACATAGATTTATGAAAATCGGAGGGGAGAGCATATATATTGTAATGCATATTTACCGAAAAAGATGAAAAATAAGTTAAACCGAGATTAAAGTTAATCTGCCGTGGTAGAAATGGACATTAATAGAAGACACGTTAAATTTCCCAAAAAAACGCACCGTTTCGCTCGACGCACACGACAACCGGTAAAAAATTTGCGGATAGCTAAAAAAGTCGTCTTTATTCTGTGCAGAACATTCACCTGTAATTCCGGAGGTGAGAGCTTCGATTGGACGACGAGTTTCGATTTCAAGTACGTCTGTTCGACGTGCGACCGGTCTCCGGAGTCTCCACGTGACGATGCTCCACGTGGTGATGTCGCGTCTCTGACAGAGAAGACGTCCACGTCTGGATGAGGAGCGTTCTCTCGAGGATCATCAGCCGAGCGAGCCGTGTCGTCGTCGCGCGCCGTTATTTGTGCCTGACGACGATGGCGAAGAGCAAGTTCGAGTACGTGAAGGACTTTGAGCAGGACGACAACTGTCTGCCGAACTGCTGGATCGTCGTCCGAATCGACGGCAGGAACTTCTCGAGGTTCTGCGAGACGCATCAGTTCGCCAAGCCGAACGACGTGGCCGCGCTCGAGCTGATGAATCGCGCCGCTATCACCGTCATGGAGGACTTCAAGGAGATTATCCTGGGCTTTGGCCAGAGCGACGAGTACTCGTTCGTCTTCCGCAAGGACACGCAGCTTTACAAGCGCAGAGGTATTTGTCGCGTGCCTCGACGGCGCGCGAGGATTGATTCGTCCTTTGGTTGCACGAAATTATTGCATTAATGTTAATTATATAATTGATCTTTATTTTACGATTTGTATCTCGATGATGTTAGGTGTTAGTTTCAAGTTTTTTAAAGCATTAAGTAGTTATTATTATATTATTATTAAAATGTTATATTATTGTAGCCAATTATTGAATACTATAAATTTATGATGTTAATTTTGAAGTGTTTTAAGCGAAATTGTTTACTGTTCTATGATGAAATCATATTTTTGCTATACTTTTTTAATCTTTTGGATGTCATCTTATATGAATCTAATCTATTAAATTTCTTAAACTCTACTTTCTGGATATTTTAAACAGATTTTCTGCAATAATGAGTTTGTCAATTAATCATAGTTGATGGGAAAACTGAAGGGATTTAAATATTTAGAATAAATATTATCTGTCAAGTTATTGTTTTATATACGTTGTACAAAAGTACATAATTAAAACGCCATTTGTTCGCTAAGTGACTACATATCTGTAAGAGTTTTTTTGTACTTAATGTCTTTATATTTGTTTCAGCGTCAAAATTAATGTCAAACGTCAATTCATTATTTGCCTCGGCGTACGTCTATCACTGGCCCCGCTTCTTCCTAGGCAAAGAATTGCACTATCCACCCTCGTTTGACGCTCGTGTTATATTGTATCCAACAGATAAGAATTTAAGGGACTATTTGGCTTGGCGACAAGCTGACGTACATATCAATAACTTGTATAATACTTGCTTTTGGAATCTTATTTTGAAAGGAAAATTAGCTCCGAATCAGGTAAATAATAAATAAAAGATTTAAAATAAAAAAAAATAATGTTTAAGACATTTCAAAGGTCAGTTGGTTATTAAAAAGGAATTAAAATGAAAAAATTTTAATACTGATGCAAAAACATCTGCATATTTATTTTCTAAGTAGTCATCGTTTCTCTCTAAACATTTTTCGTTTAGAATCCTAGCCTCTTTATATCTTTTGTATAGAAATCTGGAACTTTCAGCATCGCTGTTTTCAATCTCTTCGAATTGAGGACCAAAGTATTTCTTGAGATAAGGAAAAATGTGAAAATATACACTCAAGGCTACATAGAAGGTATTTGAAAAGTTCCCATCTGAATTGTTGAAATGTATGTGGACATGTTGTAAAGGAGAATATTTCCTGACATTAAAATCTTACATTTTTCTTTTCAAAAAGTGGCAGAATAGAATCCAAACGGTGAATTCTTTTGGAAAAGATATGAACAAGCTGGTGGTTCAGTCCAAAAATGGAGAGAGGTGGTGACTATATAGAAAAATATCGTAGATATGCATATTTTTACTTATCAGTAATATAAAATTTTTGTATCTTAATTGATTTTTTAAGCAAGAGACTGGCCTTTTAAAACGCGTTTCATCTATAATGTGTAGGGTATATAAATCTTGCAAAGAATGTCATTTTATATACAATTTGCATTATTTTTACAATTAATATAGATTTAGCTTATAATTATCATATGCTTGCCATCATTGTACATGTTATAGCAATTATGTTATTTTTCAAGAACAGAGTTATTTTTAATTTTGCAAATTTTACAAATAGAAAGCAAATTTTATTCTTGAACAATGTCTAGAAATAAATTTTAATATAAATTTTGTTTAAAATTTGATCATTCTTAAAATAATGCATGTTATTTCTTAAATTGATTTGTAAACAAAATACAATATTTGACAAAATATACAAAGAACTGTATAGCAAATTATAATGTATGATCTTTAAAAATGACCAATGGAATAAAATTATGTTTTAACACTTTTATCTATGGATATTACAGGCAGAAGAAAAACTTAGAGGCACTCTATCATCGCATAAGAACGAGTTGCTCTTTCAAGAATTTGGTATAAATTATAATAATGAACCGCCACTATTTCGAAAGGGTACGACGCTTATTCGAAAATTGGTGCCTGACGGTAATGGAAGATTGAAACCTGCCGTAGTTCCTTTGGTAGACGATATTATCGGTGACCGTTTCTGGAAGGAGAATCCCGAAGTAATTGGTTTGAAAAGTTTAGCAACTTATCAACCACCAAATTCAACGAATAATATTGCGAATACGATGCCGGCCCCTCCTCCACCTACCATAGTAAAACTTGGAAACGCTCCCCCGTCGTCACAAGCGATGAATGTAAATTCAGTCAATGATGAAGTACATCCTAATAGAGGCAGAGAGACAAACGGAGATCGAATGCAGTGTGAAAGTGAACGAATTTGTAGGAGATAAGTTTGTATTTTCTTTTTTATACAATAAAGTCTACTTGGAATTGTATCTATACCTGATGATAAGTCCCGTTGTCATCAGACTCATATTGGCAGCTTTGATAAGCTATTGATAAGATATATAATAATTTTCTTTTATACCAACTAAAATCACGATAATATATATTGTACATAAATTACTAGTTATATTATTAGTTCTGGAATGCAGTATATTTTTATTACTTTATAATACATATATCTCTTCGTGTTAATACTTAACAATTTAAAATACGTGAAAATGATTTACATTGAAGGTTACAATAAGATACATTATGTACACATACAAATTTTGTTATTCTGTTTAAACTGTGTAATAACACTTCAAAATCATAATTCTTAACGAATGCATGCCTATCAATATTCGATACTTGCACATATCTACTTCATTTTCTAAAGTCAATTATTGTGGCAATAATATTTCACAACAACTTCCAAAAGCCTTTCTGGTAATTAGACTATTACCCCATATATTTTTCGCTATATGAAAGACAATTGGATTATCGTCGGACAAGTAAATATAAGTAATTGAGTTTAATATGCATAATTAGTTTAAAATATGGGAATATAATTATCAATTTTAGCACGATGCTTTTGAGCAACGCATTCTGCGATCCATACGATATTACGACACTCTTGCTCCTTCAATTTCAAGTAGCTATAGAATACTCCAAAATGAAATTGTTGAAGGAATGCATGAACGTTTAAACGGACCTGCGTGTAAAAAATTAAAATCAGTATGCAATATAGATAATATAAAAATTATTAATATTTACTATACTGCATGCTATTATGTTTTATATCACAAGTGTACTTACCTCGTGTTCAAAGAACTTGTCTTCCAAGGTCTTATCACCAGGATTATTCCCTGCGCCTTCAAATAAGGCGCTGTATTCCTGTTTAAATATTGATAAATATTGTATAACTAGAGAAATATCAGATAATTCAAAGCACAGAGTAGTAGAACGTGAAACAAAGAAAAATGTTAATGCTACGTAATAGCATAACTAATCGAACGTAATTTAAAACTTTACTTACGGTGTAATATTCTGCTACAGCCTTCACTTGCTCGTAATCATCGGCTCTCGCTAAGGCAGCCAGTCCATCCGGATTCAAACGTCCACAACGCGGATATAATTTTGCACGATCATCCTTACCCAATTCAGTGCCAAATGAATTAATAGTTATAATGATCGCTCTTCTGTCTGCTTCAAACTGTAAACATAAAAATGGTATAATTTTACGAAGTCCAACAAGGTATTCTCTTTATTTTAATGGAGCAAAACATCTTACAGCAAGTATTTCACACATAGTGTCTGCAGTTGTACCGCCGAGATCTTTACAGAATTTATAAAATGCTTCCAGATAAGCCTTGTAAAGCGTGTTTCTTATTATCTCAATGTTCATCTCATCCAAGTCTTGCTCAGAAATGCAATCCACGAAGAAAGGTGCTGTAATAAAATAATTGTTGCATAACAACATGGGGATAAGAAATAAATGCAAATAAGAAATATAATTTCAATCAGGACCATACCTAAAGGTGTGTCTACCAATACAGCATTGTATAATTCTGCGGGTGTGGCAGCCACGTGAATTGCCTCCATCTGTTCAAAGCTGCCAAGCGGATGGCACTTTGGAATCAATTCAGAGATAGGCCGCTGATGCAAGGTACCGGTAATTAACAAAATGATATTGTCAATCATATAACTGTAAGTAATAAAATCCAAGAATTGCGACAGAGGTTCGACGGAGTGATTGCGCATATGTTGAAACTCCACAACCAGTTTCTCCCTCAATTTGTCATCGATCACGCTGACGGAGAGCGGGGATGGTTCGTTGGCCAAGAAGCTGCCATAGTCTGTGCCAGCCAAGTGCAGCTTCAAATCTAAACAGAGTTAATCAGTTTAAGAAGGAAAAAAATAAATTTGTGATTTGAGAAGAGTAACAATTGAATTAAAACTAAATTTTACAATTTTTAGGTTCTTTTGTAATTTTCTTTAGGCCATATTTTTACAAAGTTAAAGTTACACATTGCAGAAATGTAAAATTTTTTCCCATTAAATACGCGTTTAATGTGCTATGAGAAAATTACGCTTGTCGAACGGTGAACGGAAATCGAAAAAGTACCTTCGAGGGTTTCGCATTGGACCAGGTTCAAGTAATCACTCTGTTGAAGTATACCACATTTGAAACCACGGCACAAACCCTCCAGGTAGCCGCCGTCGATGTTAAATAAGCACCCCTTCATTTCGCGACAGGAATCTCCTCGAATACGTCCGCACGAAAGACCGATGTGTCAAACTGCTCGGCTCCAGGCTCGCCCTATTCCACAAAATCATATGACCGAGCGTACAGAAGTTTGCCGCGAGGTCTCACGTGCGCCCGTTATCGATATCACTGAATTCGATTCGATTCTGGGAAACGAGCGCGCTTTTCAAATATTATCTTTTTCTAATAAAAAATATTAAATTATAAAATTGACTGTCTTATCAATGTTTATGATAAATGGTAAAACTTCAGCATGACGTCCTCACCTCTGATTTTCTTCTAATTTTGCAAATCGACTCCTTTTCCATCAAAAACTCTTCTCTGAAAAGAAAATTGGCCGCCCGTATCTCCTTTTTTTTAAATTTTATTTTTTATTTTTTTAATATCGGTAACTAGGAAATTGATAATATATGTCCTTTTTACTGTCTAAAGCAAAGAATATGTGCTCCAAATTAAATTTATTTCTCTTGAAATTAGTTTTTCGAAAAAATAAATTTAATTTGAAGCACATATTCTCTGCTTTAGACAGAAAAAGGGACATACATATATTATCAATTTACTTACCGACAAAATTAAAAAAATAAAAAACTAAATTAAAAAAAAAGGAGATGCGAGCTGCCAATTTCCTTTTCAGGGAAGAGTTTTTGATGGAAAAGGAGCCGATTTGCAAAATTAGGAAAAAATCAGAGATGATGGCATTATACTGAAGTTTTACCTGATAAATTTAATTTAAATAACTTATAATATTAATATTAATTTATAATATAATATTAACTTATAATATAATATTAATTTTATGATTTACTGTCATCCTAACATTTCGTATGAACATATATTTACAACGATATTCAATCAACTTCAGTTTATGTATTATTCTTTTTACTTATTTAAGAATAATGATACAATTTTAATTTAAAGTAAAAAAATATAAAAAAAGTGTGCAGTAAAAAAAAATTATCCACACGGAAATTTCATACGTTTCAAAATGGCTGCTCCGTTCTCAGCTGTGATTGTCGGGTCGGTTCCCTTACATTTTTCTACGTGCCACTAGCTTTAGCGGCTTGGTAATCTATATAGATATAAGAATCTATGACTGTTGTCCAGATGATGTCATGTCGCTGATGATTGTATCTACATGATTAGTGTGTGCGCACGTCAGTACGCGATATCGTATAGGATATATATATATTAATTTCAGTGAAATCACTTTGTCTTTATCCTTCTTGGTTTCTGCCAGTACCGTTAAGAAATACTTCATTTGGGTCACCTTACGATTAACGAGTCAAAATGTTTGGTAGAAAGAAGGAACAGCCGAAACAACCCAGACCAGTTGGTAGCTTGGAGCAGGTATCGCTTTAATCTTTTTTATCTAAATACGTATTATGCAAGGTTTTTCTTCCCATTGAATTTTTTTTAATTCAAATCTATAATTTTACATTGTATTTTGGATGATAAATTTAAGTGTTTGTAGATAGAAATATATAAACGTGAGACAACTTTAGCTTATATTTCAATTCAATTTTTATATATTTTTTTAATGTTATTGTATATCTTTTTTATTCATAATGGTCTTATTTTATATAGTATGGCATTTTTGAAGTACCTGATATAAACATCGGCAATATTAATGATAACATGATGGACGATGACGACAATGATGAAAGTTTGGAAGCTGAATTAGCTGCTTTGGCGGCTGGCAACGATACTGGTTACAAAAGCAGACGCACTGGTAAATTAGCTTTATAAATTGTGTATTTTAACTCTTGAAAATAGTATAATCTATGTATTACACATTTGTAAATTGTATTATTATATGTTATAGCTGTTATTTTGTAGCTGTTATTAATTATATAAACATGAATATTGCAGTTGCACGTAAAGCTGCCGCTGATGTAAATTTGGATGAAATGGTAGCTGATTGTATGAAGGATGCAAATTCTGATGAGGAACCATCCGAGGGAGATGATGATCCTGTATTATTGGTATGTCATGTAACATCTAGCAATATTATATTATTGTTGGTATAATAACAGGCTTAATTATATTTAAAATTGTTCTTTCTTTGGTTTAGAAAGAGTTACAGATGCTCACAGGAGACAAAACTGTGACAGAAAAGGTAGAAACGCCAGAATTGGTGGAAGAAGAAGCAGAAGCAGAACACGGTGAACAGGAATCCACTGAAACTAAAGAAGAAAATAATTCTATGCAAGACATGATCAAATTATTGCAAGAGAGACTAAATACTTATGAGATAGCTGAGGAAAAAGCGAAAAGAAAAAATGAAACTAGTAAAGCTAGAAGGTATAACAGAGGTATTAAGATGCTGAAGGAGATGTTGGTTTCTGTGCAATCAGGTAAAAGTATAAACGAAGCTGACATTCCTCCAGTTTTGCCTTCTTCAGCTACTGCCGAACCTACTGTCGAAAATATAGGTAATACATATTTCTTAATGCTTGTTGTCTTGTGAATATCTTTTTCTTTCATTATTTGTTATACTTTAAATTATTTATTATACAATTTATTATACTTTAAAATAAAAAGAATATTTAATCTACGTGCGCAAGACGGATATAAATTTTGATGGGAATATTGGATGTAAAGTTTCGTATTTTAGTAATTTAATTTCTGAATATAAATTAATATAGATTTGTTTATTGTTATTCAGCATTCTGGATGTTAATTCGAGGTATCCAATATTAATTTTTATTTCGCGGATATTATTTTGCAGAAGAAAAACCACCTTCACCAGTGGAAACCAGTGAGGCGATTGCGACATCGAATGTAGTTTCAAATGATGATACTAATACTTCTGAGCCAGTGGCCGACGTTACAGTAGATCAAGAAGCTTTGGATCAATTAAAAGCGCAGCAACAAAAATATAAAACCGCAGCGGTTGCTTGGAAGAAGGCGGGCAACAAAGAGCAAGCGCTACAATATGTGAAGACTATAAAACAGTTTGATATAGTTATTGCTGCAGTCGCTGCAGGTGAAAAGCTTGATTTGTCAGATATGCCACCTACCCCAATTTTACCTTCTCCGACTGGTACTGCAACACCAGTTGCAAAAGAGGAAAATGAAATTCAACAGCAAGCTTCTACAGGTAAAATATAGAAATCTTTTTAGAAATCGTTGCATGTACTATTATAATATGTGAATATATAATTTATGAATATGATTAATATTTTGTTATCGATTTGTGCTTCTGTACTGAAAAAATATAATAAAAATGTTATTTATGAATTTATTTAAATTCTTGATAATTATTTACATTAGACACCTTTCCAATAATTTTCTTGATATAAGGATACGATTAAAAAAAGAGAAAAATGTAATAACATGAGTATAAATTACTATGTTAGAAGTTCCTGATCCAGTAAAATACGGTCCCGAAAACATTGAAGGCGCCCTTAAGGAGCGCCTCGAGGTATATAGAAGAACCAAAGTAGCTGCCGAAGATGAGGGTAACACATCTAAAGCGCGGAGATATGGTAGAATTTGCAAACAATTTGAAGATGCCATCAAGTTGTACGCGCACGGAAAGGTAGTACTTCTGGATGAGCTTCCCGTTCCGCCAGGTTTTCCACCGTTATCGTCGAATACACAAAGTAATAACACTGCCGCGCAACCTACATCCGAGCCTGAGACATCTAATAATATTGTGAAGAAGCCTGTGCAACCAAAACCACCTGTTCCCCCTCCTCGAACAGGTAAGGAATAGTAAAATCTTTTCTACATCCAAAAGAAAAGAATAATTCTATTTATAATTAGATTCGATACTTATCTAGAATAAAGACTCTAAAAGACATCTTAAAATTAAATCATAAAAAAATTTCCAATTTTGTATATTCTTTTTTATAAATTTATTCTATTTTTGAGATATTAATTTAATTCGATTAAAACAGAACATTTTCTCTGTTGTATTTTTTATTAGGACAGAAACCAAATCAGAGGATTACATCGCGTGCAG
>VBVR01001249.1:0-32613 GCA_011638315.1 Tetramorium parvispinum | reverse complement strand
AGTTCGCTCTACATGCCCACGAAAATTGATGCGGGTATTCTGGGACACCCTGTATATGTAAAATTTAGTTATCCTTCTCTTTTATTATTTGTATAATCAATTCAATAAAGTTATTAACGTTATGAATTATATTATTTTATCAAGGTAATATTCACAAATTTAATAACAATAAATAGCAATGTTTATAGAAAACTGTAAATACGTATTTCATATTTTATTTCGCTCCACACACATGGAGACACGGAGACACTCGAGTGATGTTTCTGAACGTAGCCGAACTATTGTTTGGCGAACCTAACCGAACGCTGAAGGAATTAGCCGAAGTTCATATACTCTCCCCTTACCGCAAATTTCGGATACCCCTCTCGGAAAGGTCCGTCTATTATCTATTCATATGTTATGTGCACCACCGAGATAGCATCGTTACAGCACAGGCGCAAGTCGTTGCATATGAATTTGCATAAGAGACAAGTCGCACTCTCGCGCCTCGGCGAAGCTCCTTTTCCGAGAATTCAATTTTCTATCGTCCGATACTCTTGAGCGCGTCGTTTCTGTCGGCTTATGTAAATGGGCTAATGGCCCCGTGCCGCGGGCGCTCGTGTGCGGGAAAATGCGTACCGGAGAAAGCTCAGATGCGCGCAAGAAGTGACGGAGATTTTGTTGGAGATGCGATCCTCCCGGCGCGTTTCATGGAGTCGATTCGTGTGCACTTACTGTGAGATGCGCTCCACAAATACAGATTCTATTTACATTTGTATACAATATGTATATATTTTTATGTAAAAGCGAAAAGGAAGAAATTCAAATTAATTCGCTCTTAAATTCGTAGTGTAAAATTATATTCAATTTGAGTCTGTTTTAACTGTTCCATAGTCATCACTGCTCCAGTATGTCATTAATTTTGAATAAAATATGGAAATTAAATTAGGTTTATTAATATTGAATGAGACCTACTCGATGTATGTTAATTTTAGATTTTGTTTTTCTCAAATTAACCAAATATTGAATAGGAGATGACAGATAAGATTAATACTATTGCTAACGCACATTATTCTTCAACGCCTCTTGACATTCTGTTTCATTAAAAATGTCTCATCTCTCTTTTCGCCGACGGCGAGAAATTAATTTTAAATCATACACGCTCGCTGATCGATTCGTTGTAATTATCCGAATTAAAATGCTTGATAAATGACGACGAGGTCGATGCTGTCCTCTCGTTGCTTGCGCAAGTAGCGTTGAGACGTGCGAAGAGAGATTCTCTCTTTTCCCAGCGGGATTGTGTTCCCCGTAAATTGAGACGCCTAATGACACGTTTGCCTTTGTAATTAAAGGTGGGCGACAGAGACACGCTTACGTCGGTGGCGGCGCGATTCGATACGACGCCGTCCGAGCTGAGCAAATTGAACAGGCTCGGAAGTACTTTCATTTATTCCGGTCAGCAGTTATGGGTGCCGGCGAAAGGAGAAGGACGCCCGGGAGGCGGATCGGCCGCGGATGCGCCCAGCCCTGACCCTTGCCACGATCACGAGTCCCAGGATGACCTACCACCCGAAGAAAAAGGTAATCTTCATCCTTCTATTTGATTTTGAATGCTGACTTAGAACTTATCCGTAAAATGTTTGCTAAAACTGACAGCTTCGAGTTCATATTCAACAAAGAGTTACGCTTGCAAGTCTTTTTGCTTTTAATCTTTTTATTACCTTGCGAGGAGGTAACTTAAAATTTTACAATGATGGATATAGAATTCCGGAAGGAGAATTTTAATCGAAACATTAGGCGCTCTTCTTGCCAGCGTCATAATCCCAGCGTCATAATCTCTAAGAAAAGTAATCTATATTATTAATTGTTTAGCGAACGAAAGCTGAGAAGCTGGAATTTGTTTACGTATCATTTTATGCGACGGATATTATAGATAGTCTCTAATAATAATATTTTGAGAAACGGATAAATAAAATTTTATTAATGATAATTTTCTTATCACGCTTGTCGCCAAATCCAGCATCGAATGGCTCATGAAGTAAAAGAAAAAAGATGAAAAAGACTTTTTGACGATGAGTTATTATATTTGAAATATATTTGCGTTAGAGGATTGGACGTACTCCGACTGTCGAAGGAGAACGCTGGTTTTTCCATTTACGGCGCAACAAGGACGTGCAATTAAATCGGCTATTTCGCCCTTATTTCCCGTCAGATACGTCGCCCGGGGTCCTATATCCTGTCTCGCATTATGCTAATGCGCAAGACAGATTTGATACACGCGTAGCGGCGTGGCTATGAATAATGCAGCAGGATACGCGGAGCAGCTACGCCCGAGCGTCGTGCGTGATACGCGCTAGATTGGCTCTCACCTGACTAAACATACTGAGAAAAGAATTGGGATGTCGGATATTATCTGACTGCGTACAAAGTCGACCGTTCGAATGAATATTAATGCGTTACCACATCGCGTTACGCGGTCCCCGAGAGATCGATACGGAGCGCTATTGTGACTAAACGCGATTGCCTTCTCGCATTTTATTTGCCCGTCGCGCGTCGCCCGCGGCAGACCGCGCAACTCTCGCGTTTCATCTGTCAATTATAGGCAGAAGTAGGTATGCCAGGTACTCGCGTTATTACATATTCGAGCTAATTAGGATAATTTTCGGCTCAAAAATACTTGCCGTTTATAGCGTTACTAGAATTTAATATTGCATCATCATACTTTTAAATTGACATACTTCTCCTGGAATGAAATTTCGGACGCAAATCATTTTGTAAGAGAAATTAATTAGGACAATAGTGTAGTATCTTAAATTGATAGAACAAATTGATTAAAAATTATGTAATATGTCAATACACTTAAAACAGTAAAAAATAACATAAGAAATAAATAAGATCTATTTGAACGTAGACTCACAATATACATGTATAAATTAAAAAAATAAATAATATATGTGCAATTTTCTTTTCCTTCGGAAAGAAGAAACTAAATATTTAGTATTGTTTCTCTCTGTGTGTCTCTCTCTCTCTCTCCATAACATGTACATAATAACGCGAATACGTTGTTCACATGAAACATGTCTATAATTTCTAGCGAAATATGTAACTGCTTATTTATTCGCGACAGCCAATTAATATCCGCATTGTACGCACTTGCGAAGGGACATCTTTTAAGCTAATGCCGAGCGCGCGTCCCGACGTTACACAATTTCGTGATTCACTGCTCGGCTGTTTATCTGTTTAGCGGAACAATAGCCAGGCGAATTGTTACGTACATTCGTTCGAAGTTTATTTATGTCTTTTTCTCTTCGGGAAACGCTTTGTCACCACCGTTGTCGGCGCCGCCGCGTCGCACTGGTTGTACCACAATGCCGACATATATGTACCCGCAATCACGACCTGCAAACGTGTCTTCGCGTTTTGCGATCTAGGAGATTGAAGGGAAGAGGCGAAGGAAGAGGATGCCGATCGCACTTGGGACCGGTTTTTCCAAATTCTTAGTAAGCTAACTAATAATTAAATCATACGTCTGAACTTGTCTAATTTCAAGATAAAATAAAGACAGACGTATAATTTAACTATTATAGTTAGCTTACCAAGAAGTTGGAAAAACCAGTACTTAATCGTGGACCTGCATCTTCTGCAATCTGCGACTCGGAGGGTCGAAAAGACGCGCATCGCGAGAAGCGCATCGCAAGAGTGGCTTGACATCGCGTGTCATGCAACTCGACACGTATATACGAAAGCTATCGAAGCATTCGACGTCTTCTCCTGGAAAAGCTGAGATCGATTTCTTCCTCTTTAATTTGTATCTTTAGTTCTCTCTTCTCTTTTAAATTAAATAAAAATGATAGAAAACAAGTGAAAGTCAATGCAGTTATTGATGCGTAATTTGAATATATATTTAATTATTAATACATTCATTTAATTAAAAAACGAATATTTCAGCTTTCAAAGGGTTTTTTCGCGAAGAAAGGATTGATTGATCTCAATCTAAAATATGTTGGAGCCACATTTTATATCATATATAGCTAATAAAAAGATGAACATTTATTCATTAATCAGCTCCAGGAAGCAAGAAGGAATACAAACCATAATAGCAGATTTCATAAAATAATTACAATAAAAAAACCGATCAAGTTTATCACAAATTAAAGAAACGCTATACCGTGAACGTTACAACTAACGAAGAAACCGACGATGAAGGATGAGGCTAACATTGTCATAAGTTTTTTTTCTCTTTTTCCTCTTTGAAGAACGTCTCAAGTTATTGGATTATACGAAATGTACGAATAGAGGCGCGGTATCCTCGGATCGATCGCACCGTGAAAAGGTTAAAAGACAGTTATTTTAAGTATAAAGAAAACTAGTTTTAGCTCTTCGATTTTCTTTCGCAGACCACAGTGCTTTCTTTTCGCGAGTGCCCGCGATTCCCAACGTCCGAGAGAGACGCGAAACGAATGCCGTCGCGGAGCGTACGCGCGGGCCACCCGGTATGTCGCGCTCATCAGCTGATCGACCAGCGGTGTGCGAAGCCGCATAAACACGGTTCTAATCCATGTATATGCCAGCGTAATAATGCCTGCGCTACAATCGTGACGTTGTGGCAAATGAGACGGACGGTGTAATTGCCGATTTCGTCGGAATTGTACACGCGTGACTCGTTACTCGCGTTATTGCGACGAATAACGAGTCACGTCGCACAACAAATCAGGATGTGAGGTTAGACCGACATGAGCAGTCGGGATTTAAACAAGTGTCATGGCTTGTCTCTCGTTAGATAATAAACTTTTTTAAAAACCGCCGGATTTTCTCAATCGAAAATCGTTGTTATCGGCACTTCGATCCAAGTTGAGGTACTTGCTATCGTAACTCTTGTGAATGACGTAATTAAGAGTTAAATTTCTTGTAAACTGTCGAAAAGTCATCTTTTCGTGATAATTAGAATAAAATACGTATTTTTAAATATTTGAAAGCTTGCGTTTCGATTTTGTACTTATTCTCACACGTCGTTTGGTTTTGCAGAACTTCTGGACAATTTGAGACCGGTGTCACCAAAGCCAGGCCATATGGAGCGCATAAAAACACCTCTTGGAACTTCTGGCGCGACTGCAGACGAGGATGAACAACCATTTAGAGAAAGATTTTTGAAAATTAATGTCAGGCATATTACAGATGGCCAGGTAATTGTCTTTTAATATTTTTTTTATCATATTTTATATTTTAACATCCTATAAATTCCATACAAGAGTTTTAACAGTTTTTAAGGTTCAAATATTTTTCCAGGGTGTAGTCGGCGGTGTACTGTTGGTCACGCCAAATGCAGTTATGTTTGATCCAAACGTGTCTGATCCTCTTGTCATTGAGCACGGTGCTGAATCTTATGGAGTGATCGCTCCAATGGAGTTTGTAGTCAATGCTGCGATTTATTTCGATATCGCGCATATGAGGGTCTCCCATACCGAATCCGGACATTTGGACAAAAAGCCTGAGATTTATTACATGAAGAAACCCCAAGTAGATAATCGAAAATGTCAATCTCCGATGAAAGAGGAAAATTTCCCTGAATTAGCAGGCGACGATAGCGAAAGTGTGTGTAGCTGCGCTGAAAGAGACGGCGACGCTTTTCCAAAGGCCTTTGAGCGAGAGCTTGTCACTCCTACCAATCTCCAGAGTGTATGTATTCTTTTGTTGTAACGTCGACATTTATTATATAAAGCAAACTGTTAAAACTGTATTTTAACGAATATTTTATTACAGGAGGAGAATTCAACCTCGACCAAAGATAAAGAGAAAGAGAAAGACAGTAATGAGAAAGAATTTCCCACTGGCGGCCAAGCTAGTAGAACTTTAGAAGAACGCAGACGTTCCATGCTTGACCATCATTGGGCAGTTCCTAGCAAAGATCGGAGTACGTTTTCTGTTGATGACGAACAACAAGATTCATTAAATTCTGATAAGGTAATTATATTTTTGTCTTGATAGTATGAGGAATTGGTAAATTTCGTATTTTAAAATAAATTGATACACATATACATATATACATAAATAATTATTTCAGCAAGCGGAACCAACTAAATCAAATGCCATTCCCGAAGATGAAGAAGGATCTCTAGTCAAACTGTCGTGCCATGATTCTGGTATCGATATTCGTGATCCTAATCCACCTGTTCCAGTAGTACAGCCTATACCATCGAAAAAAGTTTACTCAGATGCAGACATTGTCTTATCCTCAGATTGGGTTCCCCCGATAACGATAGCACCAACCAATGTTACGAGTACGTTGGAAGCCACTTCTGCTATTAATGGCAGGAAAAAAGCCAGCTCGGTGTCCTTTAGCTTAGAGAGTAACGTAGAAGAGCCCGAGAAGGATGAAGATCACAAGGAGGATGATAAACAGGAAACTCGAAAGAACAAGGTATTAAATTTAACGTTTGGACAGTAATGCAGTATTATACTCTTTACAGATATATTTTATGTTTTTATTTTGACATTTTTAGATGTTGAAACGTCTGTCGTATCCATTGTCCTGGATGGAAGGTTTAACTGGAGAGAAGGATGATGAAAGCAGCAAATCTCTGTCTGACAAGATGTCGAGTCTTCCGAATAGCGCGGATTCCCATCATTCCTCTGTTTTCAGCAAAGTCTTCTCGAGGTGAACAAATTTATGTCATATTACATGAATAATTATCGATAAATAATCTAACGTTTAAATTATTTTAAATATATAACATTTTTACAACCGCTTTTATCTTTACTCTTCTATTTATCTGTGCTAAGAATGAGTAACATTCTTGCAAAGATGCATATTTACAGAAGGAAAGAAAAATGAATAACCTTATCGCTTTTATTTTAACTTGCTTTTTATAAACTTTTATAGTATATAGCGTACAAATGAGGTTATTTGTAAGCAATTAATCCTTGTGCAGCTTATGCGTTTATTGAGTCTTTTTTTGGTAGATAAAATCAACTTTATCTTTGTGAAACAGGTGTAACCTCATTTGTTATAACGTAGCATATGTTAGCTACTTGCGTAGGAAGAGCTTCTGGCATATGAAAAGCATTACGGAATACAAGAAAGGAATATATATAAGTACAAAGATACATAGATGACCAGTCCAGTCATCCAAAAGACTGATAATTATTACGCGGTCGATTGTGACGTAATTCCAAGATGTTTATGTCGCGCTTATGTTGCTTATAATACGAATTTAGATATTCATTAACGCTTTACTATCATTTCTAATATAACTAACAAAGACTGTGTAATGGTGGTGGAAAAAAGCTCGCCGATCAACCTGGTGAGTGACTTTAGCTCGGGCCTGTTTGCTAAAACACCCAGCGAAGAGAGTGGCGGGGGGGGTAGAGCGGGCGGAACTCCTCCGCTTACCGCCTCCTCTCTCTCCCAGGACTTCAGCAATTTCTCACCTGGTCCAGGAAGCCTTATCGGGTGAGTCTGGACCCGATCGTAACCTTTTGTTGTATCTCCTTCTCTTTCCTAGTCCTCTCTATTTTGATTATATACCTGATGTACTTTTCATCTAAACGACTTCCGTCGTTTCGGAAACGTTCTATTCCAGTAGAGTTCTCTTTAATATACTGCCATTACGAAATAAATATTATACTCAATTATATCTTATAAATATAAATATTATAAGTGTAAAAATTATATACATGAAATTATGCATTAGGTAACGATTATCAAAATATTCCGAGGATTCTACTGTTCAGATGTTTCTTCCTTCCACACATACTTTTCCATTGTTTTGTTATTATTTTTTTAATTTTGAAGACTCTAGGATTGAGGGCTCCTGCTTTCAGGTAAATCATATTATTTGCCGAAAAATTCAGGTGACAGACACTGGGGGTACTACTTTTCAGATCGCTTACAGCCAACTCATAATCAATTTAACACAGTGTTTAATATCCTTAAGCAGTCACTGATTCATTCTTCGTCATTTATACTGGATACATCTTGATTGTTAATTCCTATTATTATTGTTATGGATGTTATTGTATATATCGCTTCTGAATTATAAGGATGTGCAAACTCGATTACAATCTAGTTAGACATGACAGCTAACATGTACTTGTCGTTCAGAAGCGTTTGGAATGTTGTCTGACAAGAAATATTGTCTATCTTATAATTCTATTTTTCACGAATTTCCTTTCAGACGCTCTTCTGTGGGTACTTTTATTAGGCAGCAACCTTTAACATCTTCCGGCAGCAGCAGCGTCGATAGCAGTCGAGGTAGCAAAACTTCCACGACGGCCCCGCGATTGGATTACCGCAGTATGGTCTCAGTCGAGGATATGCCAGAATTATTTGTGAGTTTCGACAGTAAGTATCACGACCGTATAGAAATGTATCCATAAAATATTTCATGTCCTATCGGAATGGATAGTCTAATAATCATGAAAACATACTCCAACAGACTTTCCTTTTTACACAAAACACTTGTCGCTGTTATTTTTATATAACATTTAATATTAGTATCGATATGGATAGAAAAGAATTGATAACGATAAGGGAATGGCAAACGGGATTAATATATCACGCACTGCACTTGCCCGAAAATGCATAGATAGCTTCTTAAACCGTGTTGTTTTGCCAGTTTATTGTTCCTGTCTCAGAATTTCGAGCGCCTTTGGCTATAAATTACTATTAATTTATGTGAAAATAATTCTTTTCATATTTTTTAAATTTCGTTATGAGAATCGTCCTCAAACCGCCAGGCAAACTCGGGATTGGTAACCAAATGCGCTTACCTTGGTGTACATTAAAGTAGTCTATCATTGTTTCAGATCATATATTTGTTTGTCATTATCAATTTCATACGTCATTCCATTAGGTAAATGTAATTCCATTAAATATCGCCTTTCTTCGACATATAAAACACTTGTCGAGTATTTTGGGAGAAAGTAACGTGAATTATGCAGTTCTTGTTTAACGAAGTTCTTAAATTAACTTTCTATCTCTCGTCAATCTTATATTCTGGTAAATACGTATTTTTTCAAATGGTATTTTAGTGAAAAGATTTAACTGAACAAGCACTTTTCATAACATGTTTCTTTATAAACAAAATATACGGATATATCTTCAGAATCTTGAAACCCTTTGTGCCACATTGCATGTGATGGACGCGTCTTGTTTCAACGATTTAAATTATCTTTTAATTGTCACTTTAAAGCATACTTAGTATAGAATTTCAGATTTTTCGTATTAATATTTTCTATAATAATCGAATAAGTTTTTTAAAGCGAATTATGTTATTCCTGTAAAATGTATGATATGTTCGATTGTTATAGATTTAAGTAGTAACTTGTATATTTCTGCATTGATTGCTCAATCACATCTTTCTGTCTCTCTTTCTCTCCATGTTTTATCTATTTCAGATTAGCACAACGGGTTTCATCATTTAGCTAGCAATAGGTTCATACTAATGCAGTAATGTCATTTGTTTCTGTTGCCCCTCTAGTCCAAGCACCTAATTTTCCCGAACTCGAAGGCCTCGGTAGGTTCATACAGTATTAGCTTGCTCTTCTCCTTGTGCCGCGAATTCCCAATTCTTCAGTTGCCTCTTTTATACGTCCGTTGAACGTAACATGTTTTTGTCTTATCTTACTGATTTTATTTACTGCCATGCATTAAACATAATTTGCGCAACTTACGGGCGACTATATACTGTAATCACTCTAATGGTTATTTCTATTTTACCACCATCTCTTGCTGCACATATATTTTGTCAAACTCTTCTACAATATCTGTGCAATATGTATATTCTGTGTAATATGTATCATTCATCTATCACGTTTCTATCCTCGTTGCTATCGTTATTCCTTTTACACGATAATTCTTACTCTGACACTGTCTACTCATTTTTTTGTGGTAATGTGCTTGCCTCGTTTTCCAATTTTATTCGTGTTTTCAACCTATCTGTGTATTTACACGTCATTTTTAGCAGTTCTTAAAGAACCTTCAGGAAAGAATCTCATGTATATATATACGAAAATATACGAGCTTTTTATTGCAACAAGATTTCTTTATTGTGACGAAATCATGAGTCATATTGCCTGGATTTGCGGATTTTATATCTGAAAGATAAATCTGTCGATTATAAAACTCTTTTTTTTTTTGCTGGAGTACCTGATCTGTATTGAAAAATATTTTCTGCATTACGCAGAATTGATTCCACGTCCTGCTCGTTCTTGCGAGGATCCACCGTTGTACCTGAGACTACGAACAGGAAGACCCAAGGACAAGAAGATACCACGATCGACGCCAATTATGAGCTACGGCAAGAAGAAACTGCGTCCCGAATACTGGTTCAGCGTACCACGCAACAGGTAAGTTGTTTCTCACATTGCAATTTCTCGCAACGTCTCGTCCTTTGAATTATTGCAGTGTGGCATATAAAGTACAAATATAATTGAGCTTGAAACCTCGTCACAGTTAAATCCAAGTTATTGTTATTGTTTCAAGCATCAAATCAGTGTAGTACGTATAACTTTGGCGATCTTAGATATATGTAGAAATTGAAAACTGCAGTACAATATTTGGACTGTTTGAATAATTACTAAAAACTCTTTGGACAAAATTTATTAACATTTAATAACAATTCCAATTTTTTTTTATCAAATTTATGTAAAATTTGATTATCGACGGAATAACTTTCGATATTATAATTTTTTTACGCTGTTTGTTTTTTGCTCCATAGTTTATTGCTAGCATGTTTAAACACGAAAACCGGAATTTTTCAAGATTCATTCCTGAAATTTTATACATCAGAATTGGTGGCTCTTTTTTTTCAATGACTAATGAGTTGTCGTCGAAAAATAAGTTACTGGCGCCGCGTTGTCCGCGATAAGTCAAGCACTTGATCGTACACGAAATATTCGACGGTAAACGTTTCTCGGTAAAAACACGCTGGTAAATTTTTCTCGGACGAAAATGTTTTGCCGCGTTATTTTTATATGTACAGCCGATTTACGCACATCTTCACAAAAGAACGCGTTACGACCGGACACGTGCTTCGTCGCAAGACACGCAAAATAGATTTTCGCCGGAAATTCTATTTATACGCTCGCTGAGGCTTGATCAAGGTTCGCTACGCGCCGGCTGCCAGTGTTTCTCTTCTCGCTACATGTGTTAAGAGACTATTAGCATAACGAAATAATAAATATTTCGCTCGCACATGTGAAATATAAACTTGATACATTAAATCTAAAGTAACGAGAATGCGCTACAATTTTTATCGCAACGGTCTCGTCGCGTCCCTTTGAATTATTACAATGTTTGCACATAAAATACGAATATAGTAATTTAGTAAGCGCTTCTTGCTGGAAGCACTTACTCGTTTTTACTTTAATCTACCATATTTGTTTCATATCTCGTAAAATAAAGTGTATATCTTAATTTTAAAAGAAAGAAAGAGAGTGTGTTCCATTTTAAACATTGCTGTTTAATTAAGATAATAATCTCGATTCTCTGAATTTCGAATTCTACATATATCATGATAATCTCGCGTAAATCGCGTTGACACCTCTTTTCGAGTTCCACTTGTTTACAAATACCATTGGCCATTTTCTGGTATCGCGATTGTTTATCGGGCAATACACAATTAAAATCGGCTTAAGCGTTCCTCCAGATTAAGATCTATCGAGAGCGACCCCGTTTCCTCGTATCAATCTGGATTCTCGGTAATCGCTCTTATATCATCAGATAAAATTATAAATTGCTCAAAATAGCATCTCATTATAAATGTTACAAGAATAAAGTCAATATCTCATCTGTATTAACGAGTGATAAAATTAAACTCCTTTTTTTTGCGTTTAATATATTTATTAATTATTAATTATTTTTTGTGTTTAATATATTTAAAAAATTTCGAAAACAATTTACATGCACTCTCGTATCTTCTTTAACAGATTCTTAATTCTAATATTTTTTATTAACTTATCTATCGAACTATCGATTTAAGTACTGCGAGCAAAGATTCTTCTAGAATAAAAAGTTTTGATTGAAAGGAATTCGGTGTATATCGTTAAAAAATATCACTAAGAGCAATCGCTAAAAAAGTGGAAAGTTGAAAATTCATGTGAAATTGTACGATAATAGACCTCGTTTCGCTCTGAAAACAGGAGGCAATGTGGGGTGAAACTCGTTTCACAAGGAAAGTTGAAAATCTATGTGGAGCCGTACGATAATAGATCTTATTTCGCTCTGAAAGCAAAGGGTGGTGTGAGGTGGCACATACTTCGCGTGGAAAGTTGAAAATCCATGTGAAGCTAAATTCAAAATCAGATTTAAATCGTGATATATACATTATTAAATAATAGCGCCTTGACGACGTGCCATAGTCACACGACTCACATTCGATAGGATTCTTTTTTATGTGTATTTAGCCTTGTAATGCTGTCGCGTCGCTTAATGTTTAATACACTTACATATTCTTTCTGTAATTCTTTCTTGTCTAAAAATTTTTTTTTATAATCTCGCCTGATTACAGAGACAAGAAGTTTGAGTTTCAAACTAGATAACAGTTTATAAATAAAATTCAACGATACAAGCTGAAGATAAAGTTATAGGAGTGATAAAAAAAAAACAGAAGTTGATAGATTAAGATTTTTATTAAATATTTTTACTACGCGAATATATACGGATGTTTTTCATGTTACAATCGCGATTTGCAGTAACGATATCCGACTGACAATGAAATGAATTAAAATTTTATTCCGCATCGACACTATTTTAGCGATCGGAGAATAATTTTGTACGTCAATCCAAAAGAATGAATTGCGCAGATAATTTTACATTCTTTTTATTCTCGTAGATGTATGACGGAAACGCGTTGCGACGAATTCTGGCGTTTGTTGGGACTTCGCATTAATAGGACCAGAGAAAAACGCAGGAAAAAAAAAATCTGCGAGGAGCTCCGGCTGGCTAAAAAGCTGAAACGACACGTCGACGTGATACGGCGAGCGACAGCGTTTTCCGCGAGACGCGTACATACAAAACAAAGTGCAGGTGTACCGAGCGAATCGGCGGCACGTGACATGTGACATGTCCGCGAGTTGCCCGTCGACGTTCGCGACGTACGAGACGTATCTGGTAGCCGTTCCTGGGTTTTCCGGCCGTTCTCCGCTACGCGCACGAGACGCGAGACTCGTGCCAAGTGCGGCGCCGTGTTACACACGTCGGTAGCTCGGTCGCGGAATCAATCGCCGACGTGTCGCGCGTAAATGAAAACCGTATACCGCGGCGAGAGGCATAGGAATTGTCGGAAGGTTAGACACGGAGACGGAGGCCGCTGATAGCGAGCGCCACGCGTGCAAACGCGTCGCGGACAATTGGTCGCGCGCGCGGCATTTATTGGCTGCGTAAATTGACTGCCGCATCATTCCTCGTCTACGACGCTGTACGCTCCCTACGCGACGATGAATCGGGCGATGAGCGCGGTCGGCGGTATGCTGAATTTTATTTACGACCGCCACGTAAGAGAAGCGGTGACGGGCGTGATGCCCTTCGTGCATCGCAGGTAAAGCATGACGACGGTCCGCGGCTGCGATCGGTTCGCGGCGTAAGGTCGAGGCGCGAAACGTCGCGTGAACATTGTTGAATTTTTTTTAATAAGTCCTCACTCTTGTACTTCCCAGCTATAAAATTTCTGAAACTAGCAGCTACACTGAGAAAAAGAATCGTTTGTACGAAATAAATTTGTATAGTTTAACTCAACGGTTGATTCAACAATTTTAGTTTTTTTTAGTTGCACTAAAAAAAGTATAAAATATTTTAGTTTAAAAGTATAATATATAATATTTTATCATTGTAATTATGTTTAGTTGAACGTATCCGACTAAATATTTTAATTAGTTGAAATATATTTTGCGTTTTTCAACAAATTTTTTTTTTCGATGTATAAAATTATCTCTTTATTCTCTGAATTCATTCGCGGATTGATATGAAGAATTATTTTTTAATCGAATGAAAACGCAAATTGATCCGTCAATCTATTTTTATATCATTCGAATAATTTTGTCTTGCATCATCATTGAATATTGTCTATAAACTCTTATTTAATTTTAAACTAAAACCTCTAAAATGAAAAGTTATAAAATTATCTCCCTTTGCATTCATTCTTGGATCGCTATGAAGAATTATTTCCTGATTGAAAAAAAATGTAACACGAATCAAAACATCACCCGCGTAGTAACAAAACCATTCAATTTTAATCCGATTTGTTTTTAGATCACTCCAATTTTATTTTCCACTTGCATCATCATTGAATTTTATTTATAAACTGTCATCTGGTTTCAAACCTAATTTAAATCTCGCTTCTGCAACGATATAATGAATTACGTTTTACGTAAAAAGAATATGCAATAATAATAGATCAATTGATACATTGGCCGATATTCATAATTAATTCATATATTTAAGATCATCTTAAGTGCAGTCTTAAGATGTTCTAAACCAATTACACAGCCGTATTAGCATCTTAAGACATTATTTAAGATAGTCTTGAAATAAGAACTGACTGAATACCGGCCATTGTTGTATTTTATATAGCGACATTAACAATATAAAAAACATTGAATTTTCTAATCGAGATTTTCTGCTGTAGAAAAATCATTGCTCATAAATATTTAAGCTTAAATTGATAGTTTGATAGATTGAAGTTAATAATACATATTGGAAGATTGAGATGAATTTTTTTCCCGCTGTCGAACGATAATGTAATTAATGATCTTTTTTTTTTCTTTTCGCAGAGTGGACGATTTGTACAGGTTTATTCATGCGTGGGTGCCGAGCCTCTATGGCGAATTGGATGAGAACTACTGGCGGGAACGTGGCTACATCTTGTCCGATACTGACACCGACCTGTCGCCGGAACTGTCGCCCCAGGAGAGCGGGGAGGGCACGGATTCTCTGGAGGAGAGCAAGACTCCTGATGACATCAGCGAGTTGACACGGGAATCCTGGGAGGTGAGTACTGCTGCTCTCGATCGTCAAATATCCCATTGTTTTTTTCTAGCATCTAGGTAGAAACTTTTTTACAAAGTTACTACTAAAAATTAAAGACTCTTGAAACTTTTCTCCTGGATAAGAATAGATAAAAACTTTATTTTATCGACTGACTTTAAATTTGATCTGTCGTTTGCAAGCGTATCATTATTGTATGCAATTTGAGATCTCCACTTCAACTTTAAGTCTCATGTTAATGACGGAAATATTTAATGCGGAAAATACCAAAGTTGACCGTCACGATCTTTATTTAAAATTCTTGCAGAGAAATTGACTTTAGAAATGGAATTTGAAATCGTTTTTCGATTTCGAATTTTGTAGTATAATTCATTGAAGAGAAAGAGATTGCTGTTTCTTATTTTTTTAAATCACATCGATCTCTTTTTCTGTAATTTTTGCGAATATTCCTTGCGAATTTCGTTGATAATTCGATCCTCGTGTCGACCGGCTATCAAATAACGTTGAGATACGCTAAATATTTTGCGAAATCGCAAGCGTGCGATCAATCCGTTATCGGATAGTAACATCAAAGGCAACATTCTATTCCGCTCGTTGTTGTCACAATTATTATCGAACGGGCTGCTTGTTGATTTTCGACGCGAGGATCGCGCGGGACTCGGCGTACCTCAATGACCGCGGCCGAAGATATTTGCTAAACACGGCCGATTCTATTGGCCGACAGCTGATCAAGGCCCCCTACGTAAAGCTGTACAGCATCCTGAAGACCTCGAGCACATCGGCCGATTCCGAGCAGATCCAGGATTCGGAGGTACCGATTACTCCGCCCACTTCCCCGGTGATCGATGATATCTATCATTATCAAAATCACCCTAATTGCTCGATGTTGAACAATGCACCTTTTAGATAACACTGCCCACACCCTAGACCTTGTTAGATCTCGGGTGCACTCCGTTGTCACGTGATGTTGCGGCCGTGCCTATCGTTTGGTGTCTTTTTCTTTTTCTTCTTTTTTTTTAGCCGATCTTTTCATCTTGCTTTGCCCGCTTCGATTGTCCATACGTCGTCCATACGGTACATTCTATTATCACAATTTAGTACGTTAGCTCTCGTGATATGAAATAGTTTGTAGAGAATTCTTTATCATCTTGCTGTGTTTATACTCTTGCTGTCTCATTCATGTCCTCGCGGTAATCCACGAGCAATGATGCTCAGACCAATGTACGAGGAGTCTTCTTTTTAGTAACGATTTCGTTTAACAATGACTCACTCTTGTATTTGGACTTTATTCGTGCTAGGTTTATCTTCCGTCTTATCTCGACGAATCGCACATCATTGTCGAAAACAGACTGCATGCATTTTCTCCTGGTTGTAGGATATATTCTCAACTAGAATCTAGATGAATGTGCAGCATGCACTTGTTCGATACTCCAACTCGTGCATGCATTATATTTTGATCGTATCATATTATTATCTCGTGTCTCTTTCTCTCCCTCCCTCTCTCTGTATATATACGGGGGTCCCAAAAAGATCGTACGTCCTTACAATGATAAATTCTGTGGAAAATTTCAAGTCGAAAATTCTTATGCAAAAATGTCGAGGCTATAATAATTTTTAAATGAAAAGCACTTAAAATTAACCAGTCAGCGAAATTTTAGTGCTCAGGTATGACACTTCGTACAGTAACGAAGATACCGTTGTATGAAGTACATCGTACAGAAACGAAATACCGTGTATGAAATACAATTACAAATCGGTGAGTTACTTTTCTTGTACACTAAGCATATTCAAATTATGCTAATTAACAAAATTTTTTTTATGTTAAACCATAAGAAGATATAACTACCATAATAATACTGTAGTTTTGTTACATCAATAACTTTTATAAAGCAGATTGAATATGTAAAATCAGTAAAAAATATTTCAACAAATATTTAATACAAAGGCACTTTCACTATTATACGATGTGTCATACCTGAGCGCGCCTCGACATTTTCGCATAAGAGTTTTCGACTTGGAATTTTCCACAGAATTTATCATTATAAGGACTTGCGATCTTTTTGGAACACCCTGTATATATTATATATTTATAACATGTATTTGAACAGTTTTCATTTATGATTTTTCGCAGATTTCTTTCACGCTGCGCGCAATTCGATATACTTAGAACGCACTTTCCATATTTAGTCGACTCTTACGACTTCATGCAAATCGGTGCTGCGTCGAAGACGATAATAAAAATTATTGATTTCAAGGTGGAATGGTAATTGTGATAAACAATATCGTGTGAGTGTAGATTCGAAGTGGAGAAACGTAACAATTAGCTGGGTATGGAAGATCGAATAGTATTCTATTCTCTTCGAAGAATATGTTCCTTTTATATTTTCGTAAAAAAAATACCTAATGGTAATAGGATCTCTCTCTCCCCCCTCCCCCCTCCCCCTCTCTCTCTCTGCATCATTGAAGAGTTTAATTACACTTTATGAAATGGCAATGGACAATGAACCAATATTTCTCACTTGTTTACGGAAAAATAATGCTTGACCACGACGTAATAAATACTGCGTACACCTTGTGTGGCGTAAGTGCGTAATAATGTAGACCAACTTGTGTCAAGAGTCATACTCTATGAACTAGTCGACGCTTGCATAATATCAATGCATTATTGATGAGCATTGACACAGACAGTGTAAATTGACACAGATGTAACAGATATCATTTCTTAGAAAATACCTTTCATTCTCTCGAGCGTTTGTAACGTGTAGGCAATTTTTTCTTTTTTTTTTTGTTAAGTATTACGTTAAATTGAAAATGCTTCGCTTCTTGTTTTTAAATATCTTTTTTTCTAATTTTGCAAAAAGAATTAAAAATGCATCTATAGGATAATAAAGTTTTGAATTCCATTGTGAAATAAAGTTAATAATAATGATTTTATTCGGAAAAACAATTTGCAGCCAAAAGGAGATACGACATGTACTTATCGTAATCAGATATCAATTTCAGATAATAAAAATTGATTTAACACTTTTTTGAGTTCGAGTGTAAATTCGAAACAATTTTTCTTCTTCGCTTCATTTATTCGGTATATTCTCTTCGAGACAAAACATTCATATATATAACAGAATTATTCATAAATTTACTTATAATAAAAAAATATGCGCGGTCAAATAATTAAAAAAATTCATCACAGGAATGATAAATTTAATGCAGGGACATAAAAAGTTGGTTACAAGATTATAAATTTTCGATGTATTGTTTATGTAAAAGTAACTTTTGGAAAATAGTACATTGCTAATCAAGGGAGATCATTATTAACAAAAGCGTGTAATCCATTCGCGATTACAGTATTTTTCTGTTTTCTTCGAACACTTCGCGATCCTGATCGTTCAAAAATAAACGACGAGCTTCAAGCATATACTTTCGCTTATTTTTGAATGCACGCGCACTGTTTATCAAGAAGTCGGGCATAATTTTTTCTACTTAAAAATGCGTTGAGTCAGATTTCGCTTAACTGTTATCCATAAACGATGCCGTGCAAAATTTCCGTAAAAGTACATTGAAAGTTACATTAATTTTATTAATAGATATATACTGTTAGCGATTGCTTACAAAATAATTAAAGATAAGAATAATGACTCTGGATTACTTGTAAATTAAATTCAAAATAATATAACAATTGAAGAAAAATTATAAAATGAAAATGAGCAATCTGTGAGTGGGGTTTAATGAAGTAAATGCACCTCGAGTAATCGTAAATGCTGTTCAAAATGATCGATTTAAGAGCTATAAAATTAAATGTTTTCCAAGATAACATTCTTCTGCTCTGCATAGGATCCTGAAAGAATTAAACAATATATGCATTTTATATTTTTTGGAATTTGCTCAGATTATCGTGGCTTTAATTCTGAGGAAAGTTTTCGCTCAAGAGAGCATTTATGGGAAAGAAATAAAGAAACAGAGATTTTTTTTAGAACGGGTAGCACGTGCTGCGCAACCGAGGATGCGCAACCGTGAGGAAAGCATCTGCCAAAGCGTACGTCACTCGTTTTCTTCTCCCCTCCTCTCGCTCTTCATCACTTGTACGAACGTATTAGATTTATTCCGAAAGCCCCAGTACGGCTTCAGTCCTCGTGAAGTGAAGTTCAATTGTCAAATGACTTACCAATATAAATAAAAATAAGGGACATATTTATTGATGAGCAATAACGTCAAATAAAAAGTTGAACGTTTTAACGCTGGTTTGATTAAACCGGTTAAGAAAACCGTGAGAATATCAAATAGCAATATTGATGTAAACAAGTTCTCGCTGTGATAATATCTCAAAGAATATTACGTTAGGAAGAAACATTAAGTTTCATCTTTGTGGTTTGCTTGTCGTTACTTCCTTAGAAAATTTCTTCTCGAAGAAATAAAATCCGATTGAGAGGCATAATGTAAATACAACTTTCACACGATTTTCCATCTGTGAACGAAGGAGAAAAAGATCAAGATTCAGGAAGAAGGTGCTGACCGCGATTTTTAGTGTCCATCGAAGGTAACTCGAGTGATTGAGGATGCCGAGGTCAAAGATGCCGAATCCGATCTTCAAGATCACAAAATTCTTAAAACAGAAAACGAAGGTAAAAACCAGAATTAAGACCAACGTATTCGTGTTTGAATCATATTTGTATTTCTACGCGAGTAAATATTTTCAATTGTAGAATTGTCAGAAATTGATTTAGGAATCAGAATTACGTAATACGTATACAAGATTCTTCTACTCTTGACTGATCATATCGAAAGATTTTAATCCGAACCAAGTGCGTAAAATCTTAGTTTAAAATTTAAAATTGACGTAAAAGATTTCCAAATCGTGAGAGTCGCGATGTTTCTTCAAATATAAAAACTTCAAATAATTAATTGCTCTTTGAATACTAAAGTGATAATAATAATAATTACTATCGTTATGGCATCGTAATTATACATTTATATAATTTTTTCTTACGATATTTTTAGCCTGTTACTAATATTTCTTTTGTTTATTACGAAATCGATGCATTTACTGATCAACGTATTAATTTATTAATTTACAAACGTTCCACTCAAAATTTGTTAAGCTGACCAACTATTTGCGTATAGCATTTTCCGATTTAATGTTTATCGCGGAAACAATTTGCGAATATACACGAAAGTCATGCGTTTGCTTGCGATCTATTTCGCATAATTTGCACGTTAATGACTTGAGAAGAGTGGCGCTTTGCACGAGGCATATTTAACAACCGGTCTTTGGTCGAGCCTAAGCTCACCTTTCACCGAACCAAAGAGATTGCAAAATGCAATCGTTTATACCTAGTCGGTTTTGAATTGTGATAATATCATTCGATTGATAATACATATTGCCAGTTATCACCCGCATAACAATTTGTGTTTGAAATAGTAGTAATGTTTAGGGATAGTAATGAGAAAGATGAAAATTTTTCGAAGGGAAAGAAAGAAAAATGTCATATGGCTTGTCTCTTCTGAGATGACATTCAAATATCATTCAAGTATATCGAATGAGTTAGAGAATTTCATTCATGATTTTATACTTGGAAAAATGTTTTCATATATAATCATGTATAAAATGTTTATACATCTTTCTCTTATAATCTCTGTTTGTATATATAAGAAAAATAAATAATTTTCATATTGTTTTTTTACAAAAAGTTTGAAAAAAATGAAAATTGCTTATATAAAATATAGGATTATGTACAGAATATTGTAATCTAATAGCAATTTTACTTTTTGTAAGAAAAAGTGTAAAAGTTATTTTTCTAATTTTTAAATTATGCTTATTATTTTTCTTGTACGTACGGTCAGAGATCATACAAAAGAAAAAAAATATATGTGGACATATTTTATATATGTCTAATTATATATGCAATTTTTTTCCTGAGCAATAAAAACGAATTCCCAGTAAACATTAAAATATGGAATATAGAACAATAAATCTGTTATAATTATTAAACATTGAAAATAATGCATTGTTAAATCTAATAAATGATTAGGATTTTTAAAAAGCTTTCATCTTGTGTAGGAATATAAGAAATTTGAATAGAATGTACAGTTGAAAAACTTATTTATTCTCGCAAAAATAAAATTAACTGGTTTGTAATAAATTCATTCAAAACTTTCCGGTCGTACATTGTATAATCGCAAATAATATTAGTATAAAATTTATAGTATAAAAGACAAACAAGACTTATCTTTCAATAGAAAAAATTTATTTCGAAACATTAATTTTGCCGCAATGATTAATAGAATAATAGTAAAACTGAATTTTGTACTAGAGAATGTGTATTTTCGAATTCATATATAACGTATATTCTATGTATTGGCATAAACATGAAGGATTTTCACTCGGAATCAGCGTGTTTATAGCAATTTCTTTTATTCTCGTTAATTACGTTATTTCAACAATTATCTTTATAAACCGAAAATTGTTATTTTCACATTTTTATCGAATAATTTTTTTTATTTTTGGAACTGATGACTTGTGATCGGTATTATCTGCACAGACAGATTAACTATCGTGTTACAAATACTTCTCTTTTCTATATTAAATATATGTGTATTGTGGGATTGTCGGACTTATCTTTTTTACTGAATTTTTATTAAGCTACATTTCTTTCAATATTTATCTTTAAAATTTAATAGTTCAATTGTTTCTGATGTTTATAGAATATCAGAAATTTAAGTTAATTGAATTGTTTAGTTAATGTTTCTACTTACTTTAATTTGTTCACGATACGATAACAAATTATTTTTTCTAACAAGAAAACGTGATCAACGTTATTACATGAAATAATAAATTCTTACATTAAAGATAGACAGTTTACAATTTAAATGTTTTATACTTATAGCCAATTTTTAAGAAATACAAATCGTTTTCTCTTTAAGTATTATATTTTTCATTAATAATTGTAAGATAGAAAATAACGTTTGACTTGTTAGGCGAACAAATTTTAGGATTCTGATGAAATCTTGCGTTTTATTTAAAGAAATAAACTGATGCAACTTGTATAAATAGTTCATAATAGCTATGCTGCGCTCTGTTTAGAAATGTTGTAAGATAAAGCAGTACGTTTTAATATGAAATGGCATTCATACATTCAAGTCGCAAGCTCATTAACTTTCATATTTATTTCCCCGCCGTTATCTCGGAATTATAAAGGAAATCTGCGGACATTTTCGCGCCGCGCGATTGTCACTAACGATCGCAGTCACCCTTCGCAATCTTTTGGTAGTCGTGTTTCCTGGTCTCCTTGAATGTTAGCATTCCTGGCTTTAATGCCTTTTATGAACTTGCCGTATGCGCGATAATCAAGTTTCTGTAGGCGATTATTTCAGAGTATGCATCACGTATTTTGCAATTATTTTAAAAATAAAATATTCATTGATTACTTTGGAGCTTAAGTAATTTTGTAATACAATAACAAACAATATGATATCTTTCTTTTTCTTTCTTTTATGTCTTGTATAAAGGAGATGATTCTTAGTTTAAGTGAGCTTAGATGAAATTGTTACGCTCAAATAACTTAACGGATAGATAAAAGTAATAACGATACTCGCGTTTAAAAATGTATTTAAGTATTTCGACATTCTGGACTGACGTAATACGCAGGACTTACGTAATATCCCACAGTCAAAATTATAAAAGCGACGTCGTCACTTTTTGCGAAATTATATAATTGTGCTTAGCTACTTACGACATAAACGTCTTCTGTGCTCACGCATTATGTCCCACAATAACACTCCTCGCGTAGCAAACTGCCAGGAAATTTCGATTAGCGGATCACGTTGTAGTCGGTTCGCAATTGAAGGCAATTTATGACCGGCTCCACGAGCCTTATTATCCCTCGTAACGGGTGATCTATATATTCTGATGGCTCAGTCGCTTCCGTCTCGCTTCGATCTTAATTAAAGTTCGATTAAAAGACAAATACACATCAATACAATCATTCTTTCGCTTGCAATCTCTGAATAGAGATTACGTAACGTATTATATATGCATGGTGTCTTGTATATTTTATGAACAGTCTTCGCAGTTTTGCTGCATAATCTTAGTTGTTTTTTTTTTTACGGAGAACGTTTCGTTCACCAAATAGATGCATATGCGTCTGAAAACATCCTGCATCGACTCACGTCGGCTGAAATCTTCATCAACTTACGCGAATTAGTGGCATTTAATGTTTTTCCCATCTCTGATTAATGACGGCTTGTCTTTGCCTGGTACAAGACAATTTATTCATAAGATTAGCATATGTAAACGCGACCGGGCACGATCGTGTCTCGTATCAGAGTAATCGGAATTAATACATAGTTACCGTGTACTCGTCCAGCATTCATTTTAATCCAACGATGATTTATTCTTAAAATACTCAGCCTTAATAACAACATACATTTTAATAGCGGAAAATCTTTATTCGCGAAATAAAGGCAGCATAGGAGATAAGCGATCGCGAGATATACATAGTCATCAAAGTAATGCAATTTTTTGTCGAATTGCTAATCCAGGCTGAATAATTCTCAATGAAATAATAAAGAAATTGTTCTAACCTATTATTTTTATCCGTTTCGTTTAATTATTGAAAGAAAGTGATGCTTCATTTCTGCTATCTTTAGCTTTGACGAAATTTTCTTCAAATTTAAACCCACCAAGCAGTAATGATTTAATTAGATATCCCTTTACTACTTTATTTTTTGTTTGTATTTATTTTTACTGACTTAGATTTTTGCTACAAATATTATTAGACTTTATCAAATGATTTGTCGTTTTAAATAAAATGCAACTTTGGCATATATTTAAAATTTTATGTCATGGTATGTTGACAACGACATGCTATTTATTTTAAGAGAGTCTTCCCAAGTTATTTTGTCCTTGCATAAAAAAGAATTGCTTGAACCTCGCGAGATAAACATACGGAAATCCATCCGAAATCTCATAACGCCACACGGAAGTTCGTTATTACGAGCGTATCATTAACGCCGTCGTCATTAAAAGCAGTTTTGGCAGATCGAATGACACCAGTGGCGTCTCTCCTTCTCCGTGTGATTTTTTTTTAATGTGGCTTGTCGCTATCAGAGTCGCATCAGGACGGCTAGGAGATCGAAGGACGATCGCGCACGAGAATAATGTACGAGGCCAACCCGAGCATTCGGCGGGAATTCATGTGTACTTGACATTAAACAAGAAGAAGGGAGACCGGAAGGGAAAACGGATCCCGATGAAAGGTTTTTTTCCCCGAGTTTCTCGCACGATGGTCACGAAAAGAAATCAGACCGAGTGCCTCCAACATCATTCAGTCTCGATCGATTCGTCCTGCCGAGCGCACGAACCCCTCAACTGAGGTTCTTTACGCGTAAAGGAAAATTCGGGTGAAAAATTCTACATCTCAGTCCACCAATAACTGAATCGAAAGTTTTGCACGGTGTTGATTCCTATCTCCGTAGAGGCAGAGACGTAGAATTCTCAATCGGAATTAAAAACGAGAACGTGATTTGTGAAGTCACACTTTAAAGCCATTGGTAAATAACATCGAAAATATTTTTTATCGATGTCCATAAGTTCAAGGTTTAGCAGAAAATTACAATAACATACATCTAGACTTTGTGTCATCGATAATGACTGTCGATCCGTGCCCCATTCTGAATTATGTCTTTCAGCATTCGTCGAGAATGCTTACGGTGAGTGTTTAATAATCAACATAATTCCTAATTATTGTAATAATTGTTTTATTTATTATTATTTATATTACAATATAAAATACTATTAATTTATATCTTGAAACATGTCTACACGTATTAAGAAAATGTATTAAGAAAGGCACATTATTTATATGTATACGCGTTTTGGAGCTTAAATTATTCCCGTAAAATTCCTGTAAAACCATAAAAGCGTTGCTAATTATTATTAGCTTTCATACTTTCATGATTTTGTAATTTATAAATAATAATAACGTAAATTATTTTATTTCTGTACGGCCAGATAGTTGGCGAAAATAATCACATTATCGCATTTTTTTTCTGCTGTTATCATATACAAAATTATTCTTTTAATCAAACTCAAACATAATATTTGTCAAAAATTAGTTTAGTTGACCTTAAAGAGATTTAATTCGTATGGCCTTTAAAAACCGTTTCAATACGTTTGTTAGTTTATATTCCTTCGAGCTAAAAGCGGCCGCTGTGAAAATGCAATTAGTCTCACGAGTCTGCAAATTTAGTTAGATGTTATTCTTCACGTCTCCTTAACGAGTAAATCACAATGAAACAGTAGTTTGTTTATATTACAAAATAGATATGTATTTTAAAAAACAAGACATTCTAAGACACTAACAAAAATTCGACTGTTTGTCATCCAATTTTTGCTTTATACAATAATAAATTAAAAACTGAATGCTTTTCGACCACAGTGTTATTTTTCTAGGAAAGATTAGTTAATTTCTTTGAACCATTTATAAAACGGTTAATTTATGTTTTTTCTATAGCCAATCTAATTGTGAGATTGACTCACTAATGCCTGACTAATGGGCTTTTCACGGTCGTTAACCTGTCAGAGGAATGGAACGTGTTCTTCCGCGTTCTATTTTGATACCTAGTTTGCACGTATTTGAAAAGAAGCGTTAAAGATGGTCTCTTGTAGCTTATTTTTCTACATGAGCACGTGAAAGTCTCGCCTTTTATGACGCATCATGTGGAGTGTCTCTATTGTAAAATTGTTTTTATCGCTCCATTGTCGTTAATGGAAAAACAAGAAGTAAGAATAAAGAAAAAAATTCTTTATTGAATTTTTATTAGTAACAGCTGTTAACATTATGTAATATAAAACATCTTTACAGTAAGTACTTCAAATGACTTCATTAATTCTTCATGTTAGATTTGCCTCGATTATGTATTACATATTTGTTTTTGTTTATGTTTTACATGTTTTGATTATGTTTTACATAATTTTCGTAAAAAGATTTGACTCTTGATTTATTTAAAAATTTGTTTAAAGTTCAATGTGGCTTTGGAGCACTCTGTACATATGTACTTTTTAACGAAATTCTTTTAATCTGCTCTTCTTATCTCGTAATCTCTAGGCGGAGATTGATCGTTTCTATATTTCTCGGATTCTGATCGTGCACGTGGCTACCGTCTACTGTTATTGTCATTGCATCGCTCGATGTAATAATTGCAGAGCGTATTAACATTTATAAGTTGCGCGATGTGACAAGGACGCGCGAGAGATGTGTCACTCTTTTCGTTTTTATATTATAAAAAATTTTCTTATAAAAAATAGAATAATAATTTTAAGCTGTAATACTATATAATAATGCAAATTGCAAAACAACCGGTTGTTTTTTCACCTGAAAGCTGATCTGATTTTTTTATATGAATCATAAGACAATTTTTTTTCGAAGTATTTGGATTATATTGAAATCATATACAGATAATGATTTTATATTATCATCATTTCGCCGATATCGAATCTAATCAACAAGTTTGCGATTGATATAGTTTATATTCACCAATGTATATGTGTATCTATGTATCAGGTAATCAAAATAATTCGTGTGACTTTTTTATTAAATATTAATAAGTAAGGTAAGTATCCAAATTAATTAAGATACCAAATTAGTATCGATAAAAACATTATCTTGGAATCGCTGATTCCGAGATTTTGATCGATAAAACATTATCTTTATCGGTGATTTTGAACATAATTCTTCAAATTAATTCTGCAAATTTTTATTCTTCTTGCTTATCAATTTGATTATTTTGATATATTGAGATTAAGGATTATTCTTAATTTATCCGAAATATAAATAATAGTTAAAGATGTTAATCTTAGAACATATTAGAACATAATATCGGAATATGAGCTATATAAATCGACACATCAAAATTTGGAGGATGATCTTTATAAAATAGACGAGGAATTGTCACGTGATTCTTTTTATCTTAAAAAAATGACAGTTAGGAAATTGTTTTTAACGATTACTATTGTTCTCCCGACTAATATTTATTAAAAAGTCGATAATTGCACTGACTAACGAGCTGTTTGCGCGGAACATCTGGAATAGCATGTCGCTATCAAATTGAAATTAATGACATGATGCGTCCAGTGAAGTGTTCGATAATGGTAATGAGCTTTGAAAAACTTCGCAGTGAAGAACTGATTGACCGGCAGTGACGACATTTTTATATCCGTCCGTATGAGAAACGAATGTCAAAAGTAAGATAGGCTCACAATCCCGCATGTAATATCTCGCGATAATGCAATCTTCGTGTATATATAAACGCTTGGCTGCTTTTTCCGCATATAGAAACATATGCGGAGAAGAAATAAATATAAGGTTCAAGAAATATCAAATTCTGTATCTTTTTTTTCCCCCAACAAACTGTGGAGGGTATCAGTGAATTATGTGGCCATTAACTTGCATTTGTTTATGTACCATTGTTTTAAATTTTATTAATTATTAATGATTTACTTTTCTTTAAAAAATTAGCAAAGATTCTAATAATATCTTGTAGATAAAAGTAAAAAATTTATTTGTTTCTGAGACACTTCAATTTATTATTGTTAACATAGATATATTAATGTCAATTATAACATCAATATTTGTTATTTGTACATTAATATACTCTTATACTAAAGAATGGAAATTCTATGAGAAAAAGATATATAGAATTTAGCTTGTTCAGGACCCTTAGATTCCCTATGATTCTTGATCTATTGATCTTTCTTCGTCAGACGTCTTAAATGTTAAAATAACATTATCTGAGGAAGTCAGAGCAGCAGTCATCCATAACAAACATTCGTATAAAAGCTAAAATTCTTCCAATCGCGAGATCGAAGGTTATCGGAATTTTTTGTGTTTTTTTACACAAAGAAGACAGGTTTGTTTGATAATGACTGATAATGTTAAAAACACAGCAAGTAGACAGCATCTTTGCACAATTTTTCCGTAGGCGCTTTCTCAATGCGTAAATAACATAAATGTTGGGAACAAAAACACAGTAAGAGATAATGTATGTATATTGCTACCCGAAATATCGCATTATTCTTATTATGTTTATAATAAAATCCACTACATTAATTGAAGATTTTATTACTTTTATGTCGCAAAAAGACTGAACAAATAAATGGCGATTTTATTTATATATTTCAGTGATAACCTACGATTAAGTTTGGTTGTTCTTTTGACATCATTCGTATATTTTTTGAAAATTCAATATACTCGATTAAAATTTAATACGAAAATGTAGCGATAAATCTTTCTCACTATTCATCTAATTTTATTAGCAATAGAAGTCTATTACACAAGATAAACAAAAAATTAATGTCAGAAGCTACGTAAATGTCGCTGGAAAGAAATAAATCAAATAAAATTTTGTCACAAATGACTCATGTCTGCAAATATCGCGTACAATAGCTTTTCGTCCAAATATAAAAAAATGCAAGAATACGTATCCAGGCCTCTCTCATTCAACGTATGCTTTGTGTGTCATCCGCAATGTAAACATGATATAATCGTTAATGTTTTATTTCCCTCACTACATCTCCAATGTGTATTAAGCAATATCTATAACAACTGTCAGAAACGCATTTTATCTCATACAGCAACACACAGTTCAATATTAAAAATTACTGCATTATGCCAGTTTTGTAAGAATGACATACATATGTATAAAATAGTGACACGTGTCGTGTCCAGGATAGACGTGCGTAAAAATTGACATCGAACTTATCGCACTACGAACCGTCGTTCTATTATTCGAATCGATCGATGATGGATTTCTTCATAAAAATTAACACATCGTGTTGCATATTAACAACGCACGTCCCACGGACCAACATCTGCATTTCTATACCACGAAACATAATGTTTTTCGCAGTTTTACGATGATTAGCAATATATATTCAGCACATCATAATTTTTTTGTATCCCGAAGATTTTTTAGTCAACTAAAACTGTTTTTTTATTGTCCTTAATTTTGTTTATAAAAATTCCATAGAGCGAAAGAAGTGTTGTAATACTGTAAATTGCAATTACGTTTTAATATAAATCAGATGGATAAAATAAAACAGTAATTTTTTTTATCATGAAAACATTAATAGTTGTTTCGCTTTTAAATAATTTATATTTTTATATCTTGATATTTTAAAATCGTTTATATAAATATTCAGTGTTTTATATATAGTTCCTTGATAGCTATTTATCTTTTTTTATTTACAATTTTACTAATGCAAGAAATGATTGCATCGGTCCGAGCTTCAGTTATATTTAAACCATGTAATTTCCTTCATTTGACATCGGTATTCTGCTTATTATTTATGCTCCGACTTTCGGGTTCAACGGGATACAATCGATTCAGTTCAGTCGTTCCGATACGATTTTATTCCAAGGCCGTCCGTTTATGGTAGCTTTTACGATTCGGGTTCTATCATCGGGGGACTCCGTACGGATGTGCATCGCGTGGCATTTGCATTCTCTCGTGCGCGTATTGCATTATTATGCGTGGCGCGATGCTAAGCGATTCCGTGTGATGGCGGGCGATGAACAAAAGTAATTTAATATTGGCACACATTTCACGGTGGCCTCCCACGTTAATAATTATCCGGCAATTGACTTGAATAAACGCAACACCCACTGCGGTTACGTGAGATCGTATTAACAGAGTACAACACGACACTTGGATGTGGTAGTGCCCTAAATGTGCTTAGATTTAGTTAAACCGAGGAGGTCAGAAGCCAAAGGGACGTCAGAACAATTCATTTTCTTACTGGCACTTACTTTCATGTTCAAATTTTCATGAGAACAACACGAAATTTCATGTTGAATTTTGAAGCCTAAGAAATTTGGAATCAGGCTGGATAAAAGTGAAATATTTGCTGAAGGTAATTCTTAATTTGTTAAAATAATTATTTATTTACATATATATACATATCGCGAAATTATATATTATATATTAATTTTATGTGTATCTCTGTTATATAACAAGACACGTTATATAGACAGCCATATCAATTATCAATTATCAAATATCAACTATATTTGCTAAAAAAGGCATGTTACGTTTGTCCAATGTTACAATCAATCATTGCTTTAATATCTTGCCTGATCCAGTATCTACTCGACCTTTACTTATATTCTAAAAATTTTTATTCAGCATATCCAGAATAGGCATCATGTGCATGTTGCAAGATAGTTTCTGTGTTTAATGAACATTAGGAAAGTTTTCCACTTCACATATATCTTTAAATCTCGATAATCGTGCCGTCCATACATTGATAATAAAGCATCATTTAGAACATTATTCACATCCATTTGTGTCACCATCATCTTTTCATGAGATCGCCATTGATAGAGACGACTTTACTTCTTACCTCCTCGATTAGAATTCGCGATATATCATTGTCGAGGAATACGCTCGAAGGATGTGATATTAAATGATGCATTGTCTTATTCACAGGTACTGTCTATGAGCGAGGAGTTTAGGCGAGCTCTTTACGCAAACAGTGCCATTTCTCTGGACAACGATGTCATTGTACCCGATCTCATCGGTACGACGGAAATACTCAGCGACGAGCACAGGGAGCAGCTCTGCCGTCATCTGCCCGCGAGAGCGGAGGGTTACCAGTGGACTCTTGTCTTCAGCACCAGCCAGCACGGCTTCAGCCTCAACAGCATGTACCGAAAAATGGCCAAGATAGAGAGTCCGATTTTGTTAGTCATTGAGGATACGGAGGGCAATGTGAGTTTCTTGTTTCTCAGTTCAAGTTACAATTGATTGGCAATTAGCTTTAATTTGATCTAAAAATGCAGTTTCCGAAGATAAATCCTGCGACCAATATGACAGTTATACATCTGTAATTGCAAACATTTGTTTTTTTACGTTAGCATCGTATATATACATAGATATATATACATACGTACAGTTATTGGACTAATTGATTTCTCTTGTGTATGTATATATTTATATACTATCAGAGAGATAAACTAATTGTAAGTGGAAAGCATTCAGTCTAGTAAAATGTCGAGGTCAACTGATCTGATTAATCCGAAGTAGAAAGTTTCTTGATTATCGTAATGAGTCTAAGCGAGAGATTAACATGGATTTTCATAAAGTTGTGTACGCCCGTTGGCTTACTTTGTGAATTCCTGCATCCGTCCAACTGGTTTATCGCTAATTCCATTCGGACTGTTTAAAGCTTGGAATAAGCGAATAAACATCAAATAATCTTTTCCTCGGTTTTGACCATGTGTGTACATCGCAGCCTTCATGAGTCACTTCTTTTTGTTACAGGTGTTCGGTGCACTGACCTCGTGCTCCCTGCACGTGAGTGATCACTTTTACGGTACCGGCGAGTCTCTGCTCTTCAGGTTTACACCGAGGTTCCAATGTTTCAACTGGACCGGGGACAACTTGTACTTCATCAAGGGCAACAATGAGAGCTTAGCAATTGGTGCTGGAGAGTAAGTTTTTTTTTTTTCATTTTTTTCAAAAGTACAACTGACTTCGTTGTTGGACGAGAAGAGCTTCATGAAATTCATCTCGTTTTTAGTGGCAAATTTGGGCTCTGGTTGGACGGTGATCTGTATCAGGGCAGGACACAATCCTGCAGCACATATGGCAACGAACCGCTGGCGCCGCGCGAAGATTTTGTCGTTAAAACATTGGAATGCTGGGCATTCATATAGGACATGGCCTCATATCCCCAACCCGCCACTCCTTTGCCATCAACGCAGCCTAATTTAACCTGAACTTGTGAGCCTCACGAAGGTTTCGTTCCCAGGAGAGATTAGAGGAAGACTAACGATTCTATGGACATTGTCGAAGGAGTTGAGCGTGTCAATGTCGTCATGACGCCGATTAACTCGGTCGCCATTTGGGGAAATCTCGCCCCAGTGTGTTAGACAGGATGATTCTCCGAGGAGAAAGGAATCGTCAATGTTCTCACACGAAGAGACAACGACGGCATTGCCTGAAGATTGGTGAAATCGACAAGACGCAGCCTTGAAAGGGATGCGGACGTTTGTAAAAGAGGAGACTGTCGTGGCCCGAAGTTATGCGATCATAGCGTATGCTATAACCTATTTGCCTATTTGGATATCGCGTAGCTACTGATTATCGTTAATTGTCCCGTCTTTTTTTTAAGTTGGCATATTTATTTTATTTTTTTTATATTTTGTCGAATGAATCATTGTCGCGAGTTGGATTATCGCACGTCAATTTGATTTGCGGTTATTTGTGAATTGACCGAGAGTCGAAGAATTATGATTACTTTGTACGATAATCGTTACTTCGAACTAGTCGTGAATTTACACATTTAACGCCGATATAAAGATAATTATGATAATAATGATGGTGATAATGATGATGAAAATGCGGGTGATTATAATAATGATGGTGATAAAAGAATGAAAGTGTGAATGATTGGAAACGATGTGGATGATAAATGCGAGGCGAGATACATAACGTTTGAAAGAAAACAATTTACAAATTCAATACGATGAAGATACTAAAACTAACAGTTTGTTGATGTGTAGATAATGTAGATAGTAAATGTAAATATAAATATAAATATAAATATAAATATAAATATATATATATATATATATATATATACACATATATAAACT